>JFHB01000146.1:0-75727 GCA_000729835.1 Atkinsonella hypoxylon
AGAGACTACGGAGTAAGTGGGGTCAGATCTATTAGCCATTCAATCTTCTCATTTGGCGCGACGCGACCCCAATCCAATCATCTACACCAAGCATTTACGCTTGCATGTAGCTATAGCCGCAGCTCAAATTTTGCCCTCGCCCAAGACTGGCTTTGACCGCTGCATGGCCGTTGCTGGTCTCAAACTCTGCTCTTCGAAACCGCGATAATGGTAAGCTGCGTTTCTTCAATGCATTAGCTGGACATGGACGGCGCTCAAGTTAACTCCGCCTAGCCTGCCTTTCAGGCAATCAACCTCGAACCAGGGGAAAACGAAGACGAGCAGATTGACACAACCAAGGAGCTGCACGTAAGTTGCCCTGGACGCGTATGTAACCCAACAGGCATATATATTAATACAGTGGTGCAGGTTGATGAAGCTCTTAAGCGGTTTCAAACAGCACTCAAGCTGCACGCACAGGGTCACAAGGCTAGAGATGCCGCTGCTTCGGCCTATAAAGAATTATTCGATTCCGAAATTTTCCGATATCGTGAGGCAAGGACCGACTACGAACGAGCTGAGCGTCAAGCTGATGGCCGGCCTGATGTTTCCGCCGTGGATGGTTTCGCGACAACGCTAGACATTGATGCAGGAGGTGCTGACGGCGTTGCAGCGAGCCTCTCGCAGGCACTTTATATGTCATACAAGAACTATGGCCAGTTATTCCTCGACAAACTCAAGGACAAAGGCAAATTCGACCCGACTTGGAAACATGAGCCTTTGAGATACGGGAGCCACGATGCAAATAAGGTTCTCGATAATTGGACCGCTGCACTTGACCAAGATCCCTCCGATCCAGAGCTATGGAGAAGGACGGCTCGTTTCGCAGGCGCAATAAACTCTCGTCGAATTAAGAGATATTGTCTTGAAGCTGCGATTGAACTAGATGACGACCCGGCTATTGCAGAAGTAATGCCACCCTCGCTCGCAGAAGGCTTTGCTGGTGAACAACTCAAAGAGTACCTGCAGGTTTTAGGCGACGAAATATCGCTTTCACACCCGATTCTAGCCCCTTGGTTAGCTAGAGAGATGCCAACTCTCTTGAAACGCCAATTGGATCCGATCCCCTTTCTACCTGACCCAACGGCAGTGCTGACACCACCACCACGATCCAGTGCAGAGGCAGCTGGGGAACTTGACGGCAACAAAGACGATACAATCGTGGAATCTCCCGAAAAAGGCGAAGCATATACTCCAGAACCCGTCCAAACGTGGTCTGATTTGGGAATAGAGCTTATGAAATGCGTGCAAGACACGAAAGGTGCTTTGCAGGTTTGTCGGTCTATTTTAGCTGCTGCCAGCCAAGACACAAAGATGAGTACCCAGGCAGAACCAGAGACCGGCTCTGCACCCCAATGCGCACTTGAACCCGAGGTCGTTACAGATTCACAGCCAGACCCGGAGCCGAAGGTGGAAGAAAAAGTTCAGCAAACAGTAGAGGAGCCGCAAATTGTTCGACGGTCGACCAGGCATGTTTCCAGGATCAACGCTAGGCCCAAGCCAGTAGAGGCGAAAGAAGACATACCAGTCATGTCAGCGAAAGAATCCGGAACGGATGCAGATCAAGAAACAAATGAAACGCCAATTTCTGCTTCATTCAGAAAACGTTCACAGTCGGCTGCTGGTCTGGCGGAGGGCGCTGAGGAAGATAATGCCACCGAGACGAGGAGCAAAAGGGTGCGGAGACGTACAGAAACGACACTCATTGAGGAGACCGCTGATCCAAACAACGCAATTCCCTTGCAGCTACAGCCATACCAAGACTGCGATGGCAACCTTTTCCGGCTCACGAAGACCATTTTGGAAGATATTGGTGTGCAGGATGTGTCGACACTTGGATATGTGCAAGAAGTCATTGAGTCTTGTTCTACGAACGAGCGGCCGTCCAAACTTACCCATCAAGGTGCTAGGGACTTGCGGAATGCCATTACACATTTTAGTGAGGACGTAGCTAATGTGCTCCTGAATAAAAATGAACAAGCCACTCTTGGGTTATCGTCCTTTTTGGAACATACCAAGTCTGGTACGCAAGAACAGGATGATATCCCACAATTTGACGGAAAACGTGGTCTCGAGCAATTCTCCAAGGAGGCTATGGAAAACGCACAATGGGCAACGGGAGCTAACGTGGCCAGCGCTTGGCTTTTTGCGATGAGTGAGAGCTACTCGAGGTCGAGATGGTCTGATACCACGAAGGTTGCCGTTGTGCAGATGATGAATCGGAACGATACGGCTATTTACAAAGAAATCACGCAAGCATTGATGAGACCTGAAGTATCTGAAGAAACACTTCTGGGATTTAGTCATGTTTTACCTATGCTCTTCGAACTACACATCGATGTTTATGAAAGAATAACGAACCCAAGCAGCGCAGTTGACTATGCAACGCGCATGGAAACAAAATATAGACTGGACAGGTGGCTACAAACAATGTCGACATATCTGCAATTGCTGGACCTGCCACAAAATGATCCTCTCTGTGTCAGATTCATGTGGGCTGCTGTGCTTGCGTCGTCTCTCACCGAGAACCCTGTGCGGGAACATATTCTGCTTTTATGGACATCCTTGCGGGATTTCTTGGCCAAGGAAGGCGTTGAAAGCATTAGACTACCTAACAACGCTGTAATGCCTTTAATATCTACAGCAGCTGCTGACCGAGAGCTTTCGAAACTCGCGACAATGGATTTCTTCCTCGGCCTGTTTCAGGATGAAATGTTAGACCCTGTGGCGGTTATCGATACGCTAGAACCTGTTCTCAACCCAGCGTCCGTGTTTATCTCCGATCAGGTACCTGTTAGCTCAGACATGGGAGATCACCGAGAGGGCAAAGACCAGGGTCACAGGTCGACCGAGAGCGATGTGTCCAAAGAGAAGGATGACGGAGAGACCGACCAAGAGAGCCAAAACTCTGCATCACTAGAAGATGCAGCCGCACGTCCAAAGCCATTTTCCGAGAGTGCAACTCAAGGCATGAAAGACCTGTGGAAATTCCTCCTTAATAGCAGCACCGAGCTACGACTATTCTTATGGTCTCGTCTGGGGGACGCATATGAAGCCATTGGATATCCGACAAAACGGTTCTCCTGTCTTTTGAAAAGCATCGAAATGGTTGTCAATGACATGGAGAGGGATAACTACACCAAGACGCTAGATGAGTCGCGCAAGCATCTATTCATGCGGACGCTGAAGTCGCTCGACGTGTTGATCATCCAGTCGTTGTCAATGGCCCTCAGCGACCATTCAACCTTTGATATCATTGATGACGACCATTTGAAGTCGAGCTCCGCCGCTGTCGCGAAAATCTGTACATTTCTGCATGTGTCCTCACTTTGCGAAGACGAGTCGCGTCTTGGAATATCGAGTCTGCCAACAGGCAATATCACCTTCATGGCATTGATCAATAAGATACGGGATATGCAGGTTCGCGCATGGTGTCTTCTTTTCACATTGTTCAAAACTGGTCTCTCCCAGAAAGAGCTTCTTGCGCCAGAGAATGAGATCGCCGGCTATCTCGCTGCCGTCCATCGTGTCTTTGGTCTTCGCAAGTTTTGCAAGTCCGCCAACAAGATTTTCCTAAAGTTGATGCGCATGGAGCTACTTCGACTGAGGAAGATTGAGGCTTGGGAGGATCATCTGGAGCAGGTGCTATACGATCTATATGGCCTCAAGCTGGGCGTTGGTGTTTGGGAAGTACAGGATCATGGTTGTCTGTACGAAAAGCTTGAGAAAAGACAATCTATTCAGCTGGTGGAGAAGATTATGGTTCTTGTTAATCGCATGACCATGAAGGATCTTCTCAAATCAGATTTGAAGACAACTATTGAGCATATGCAGCAAACCATTGGCCAGACAAAGTCGACATCTCAAATGATTCATAATTTGCGAAACTTGACAGAGATGCTTAAAAAACCAATTCATCCGCTTCGTCTCTACCAGGCACTTTCTGGCGATGTATCTGTTGACTGTGTCTCAGTAAACATTCCTGAAGCTGCGCTCGCCCGACACGGCTGGTTCTTCTTATTGGGCATGATCGCTCTCACCAAGTTCAAAGGTGTCGAGTTGAATCGTCGCCAGACTCCTGGAGCCACTGACGACTTGCGCATTGGTGCTACATTTCTTAGACTGCAACTACAGTTCACTGCTGACAGGTGGGATGCCTGGTTTCGACTTGCCGAATGTTTTGACTACGAGCTCGACGAGTCCGTGCTGTGGACAGCAGACAAAATGAACAAGGATCGTTCCGAGTTGGTCAAGTTCCAGCGGAATGCAATCCATTGCTACACGCTGTCGCTGTCGCACTCGCATTATCGCCATGAGCAAGTCACTGCGAGTGACGGAAATCCTCTTCACGACATGTATCACAAGTTTGGGATGAGACTGTATTCGTCCAGCCGAGAGCCATTTGCAATGGAGCCATTTCAACACTCGGACCAAGAACGGTTCTTTATCGAGGATATGGGTGCTGGCACATTCAAGAGAATTCTGCATGACCAGATGTCTCCGTACAAGGTTTGGAAATTTGCAGCCCGATTGTTCCGAATGGCAATGGAGATAGAGCCGCGGAATTGGAAGTAAGTTTTTTATCTTGTCTTGGTACACCGGAAACAGATGCTAATATATGTTGGTAGAAATCCATACATGCTGGCCAAATGCTACTGGAAAATGTATCAGACACCTAACGATCGCCTAGACAGCACTGATCGTAAAGCCCCAATTAAGATGCAGACGCTCTTGGAAATATTGAAGAAGTCAATCGAGGTAGTCCACAACACGAGAAAGTCTAAGAATAGTGACCCAATCCTAGAGCCGCGTTACAAGCTGGTCTCTATATTGCATAAATTGGTCATTCGTGGCGACATGCCTGCAGCTGATGCGGCTTCCTTACTGACAAAACAGCCGTTCGGGGTTGCCGTGAACCCCAATGACCATTTTTCATCCTTCACAGAGCCCGAAGATTGGGAAGAATATATTATTCGCAATCTTGCCAAACTACGGGAGAAAGACAAGTCTAACTGGCAACATAGAATCGTCATGCGCCATGCCAAGATTTTATTTGACGAAAGCAACATCGGTAATGGTAGCGATGGCGTTGTCGAGGCCAAAGCAGCCTTCACGATACTCAAGGAGAACATGTTCACCAAGACAATGGTTATGAATGTTTGGAAGTGTGACGCCGAGCGTCCTGGTCGACACCACGTATTCACTGAACAGTACATACGCTTCATGACAAAACTACTCGTCATCATGTCAAATCGAACAGATCTCGAGCTTCTTCTACGTCGCCTCCGCAAAAAGGGAGCAGATTTCTACCACTTCGCCGATTTATGGCAGTACAGTTGCACTGCTTATGTTAAATTATTGCGAGCAGCTTACAAGATATCAGTGACGAGCGACGAGGCATTCAAGAATTTGTCCAATGAAGAGTTTGAAATTATGAGTGAGCGCATCACAAAGTGGGCTGGTGGTGATGGACCGCCGAATCCAGCTTTTGAATGCATGAAGGAGGCGATCGAAATGAAGAAACTAAATGGCAACTTGATGAAAGTTGCGCCCATTGATGATCTCATTAATGACTGCTACACAACCATCTACAAGGATGTGGCCGGGACACTACCAGGATTAGAGCCTGGTAAAATCATCGAGGAGCGCAATCATGCCAAAGAGGTAGCAGCCCAGCTGGAGGCTGTGGCACAGGCCGAGGTAAAAGCGCCAAAATCTTTCAGTAGCCTTTTAAATCCCCCCAGTGGAGGAGGTGATAGTGCTACTGGAACGGCAACTCCAATGGATACTGACAAGGCGGAGGCCATTCCTCGTGCTAAGAGATTGGCAGGAGTGCGAAGACCTGAAATACTTCGAAAAGCCGAGCAAGCTGTCGTGCGAGCATTGGAAGCACCTAAACCAGGATGCATTAAAAGCCGAGTTGGGAGCATGTCTAGCACGAAGCTTGGCAGTCAAACTCCGGCTGTTCGTGGAAGTCATGCCGGCAGCGATGACGAAGATGAGGAAGGACCAAACGCCCAGATGCGGCGAGAAGCAGGGGAGGATTCTGACGAGGAGATGCGAGAAGCATCTGACAACGAAGAGGCCGTGGAGGATGGCATTCATGTGGAAGAAAAGGACGAAGAGCATCCTGGATCCATCCATGATTCAGCCGATGACGAAAGCGATCTCAGCGATGTTCCTGAAGGGTATGATGATGATGTGCCTCCTGGTCTTTTGTTCCCTAATCTCGGCCGTAGATTTGGATCTTGTGGCGATGAAGAAGACGGGGATGATGAAGAAGTTGCAGAAGGGGAAGAAGAAGATGATGAGGCAGAAGCAGGAGATGACGAAATTGGGGATGAAGAAGGAGAAGA
This sequence comes from Atkinsonella hypoxylon, assembly GCA_000729835.1. Classification (NCBI taxonomy): domain Eukaryota; kingdom Fungi; phylum Ascomycota; class Sordariomycetes; order Hypocreales; family Clavicipitaceae; genus Atkinsonella; species Atkinsonella hypoxylon. Next base: position 6,396 of record JFHB01000146.1, read on the forward strand.
TGGAGACGAAGAGGATGAGGTAGAGGCAGCAGATGACGAAATTGGGGACGAAGAAGAAGAAGAAGAAGGAGAAGAAGAAGAAGAAGGCGAGGATCAAGAAGAAGAGGTAGACGAGGAAGAGGAAGAGGAAGATATCGCCGAGGAAGAGATCGAGGTTGGCCATGAAGAAGAGACAGATGAGGAGGAGGATGATGATGAAGAGAACGAAGGGGAGGTGGACGCTCCAGAGGAAGGAGAAGATGAAGGGCAGGGGGATACTGAAATGGCCGATGTCGACGAAGAGGCGGAAGAGGCAGAAGAAGTTGACGAGGAAGAGGAAGTGGAGGAGGAGGAGGCGGAGGAGGAAGAAGTGGAGGAAGAAGATGACGAGGAAGTAGAAGAGGAAGCCGAAGAGGAAGCCGAAGAGGAGGAAGAGGAGGAAGAATAACTTCATAAATGTATCCTTAGCTCACGTTAACTGCGAGTATATGTATTCACGGGCCATTGGTCACATCACAGGTGATGAGGGACAGGCGTTTAGGGTTAGACAGGCATTGATTCTGCAAGTTGAGATAGCTTGCACGGGATGAACTGTAATATCCACAGCCACTATTTTGTCTTGAAGTGATTTCTTGCCATGTGATTTAAGCGTCCCAGAACTGCTCAATGTCAAGGAACTGCAGCACTAACCTGCTTCAAGCACGGTAGGCGAGAATGTCGTATTCACGACGCATTCATTTACAGAAAAGCAGAAAGTCTGCGCTATCCCCCGCTTTCTTCCCCAACAATGTCCGATCGACTGGAATTAATCTACGATATCACCTTGCACAGCCTTGATGTTGAAGCTCATCTGCAATCACTCAGCCCTCCTCCTTATCCATTTCGTCGCGCCTTCTCTTCCCTCCGTCTCTGGACCTGTTCGTCCTGCCGCCAGCGCCTCGCCCGCCCAATTTCTCCCTCAGGTTCTTCATCTCCATCCGCGCATGGCGCTGTGCCTCCTCGACACGGGCCTGGAAAGCCAGGACTTCCTCCTTCTCAGTGGGGTAAACCTCGAGTTTCTTTCCGAGGGCGGCCTCGATGCGTTGGAAGATCTCGATATCGTACTGCGTGACGAAGCTGAGAGCTATACCGGACTTGCCCGCACGGGCGGTACGACCGACCCTGTGAATATATGTTTTTGAATCCTGCGGCAAGTCATAGTTGAGAACGACGTCGACCTTGGGAATATCGAGGCCACGGGCGGCGACGTCGGTGGCGACGAGGATGTCGCGGGTGCCGGAGCGGAATTTGTTCAGCGCGCCCAGACGGGCGGATTGGGAGAGTTGGCCGTGGAGGGGGATGGCGCCGAAGCCGAGGGTGCGGAGGAGGATGGCGGTGCGCTGGGTTTCCCACACGGTGCGGGTGAAGATGATGGTGGACTTGCCGGCGAACTCGTTGACGAGGTAGATGAGATATGTGTCCTTGCGGTCAAGGGGGATGAAGAGGAGGTGTTGGAGGAGGGTTGAGACGGTCTGGTACTTGTTTGTGCTGACGCTGACGCGGACGGGGTTGCGTAGACTGGCGCGCTGCAGGCTTTCAACCTTGGAGGAGAGGGTGGCGGAGAAGAGAAAGGTTCGTCGCTCGCGGGGGATGAATTTGAGAAGCTTGTCGATGGCGGGACCGAAATCCATGTCGAGCAGACGGTCGGCTTCGTCCATGACGAGATACTTGAGGGTGCGGAGAGAAAAGCCCTTGGTCTTTTCCAAATGGTCCACCAGACGACCTGGCGTGGCGACGATAATATGAGGCTTCTTCCCGAGGGCAACAGCCTGGGGGACCATATCCAGACCACCCACAATGACGGCACATCGCAGCGAAATCAGAGAGCCAAGTGCCTCAAACGACTGGCCAATCTGCGCAGCAAGTTCTCGCGTCGGCGCAAGGACCAGTCCGAATAGTGGCTGGGGCTTCTCGAGAAGAGCCTGGAGGACGGGCAGAGCAAAGGCAGCGGTTTTTCCAGACCCAGTTTCCGCGAGGCCAATGATATCCCGGCCTGTGAGGGCGACGGGGATGGACTTTTCCTGGATGGGCGTGGGCAATTTGTAGTTGAGGGCCTCGCAGGCTTCGCATAGTGAGTCGACGATGCCCTTTTGCGACAGGTCAGCAAGCTACGGCAGAGGTCTCTACGTTTGGGATTCCGCAAGCATACTAGTTCTTTGAAAGTCTTGGGACGAGCGGAGGATTCTTCTGCGGAAGGCATATCCAGCGTTGCCGATTCTTGGGTTTCAATGGCGGGAGGAGAGCTCTGCGCCTGGCGCTTATTTTGTGAGGCGGGGCTGACGACTTTTCGTCTTTTGGCGTCCGGCATGGTTGATACTCTGTCTTCCTGGACCCTCTACAGATTATTTTAGAAAGAGGTAAAGGATCGGGGAAGATGAGGTGGTTGTAGCGTTCAAGGACAGCAAGATTGGAGACCGATGACTCTACATATGTGAAACCTTTGGGTTGCGCCTAGTTTTTGTTTTTAAAAAAAAATAGCGGGGCCAGGCTTATCGCGCGCCGGGATTGGCTGGGCCGCCCAGATGCCCGCCTTATCAGCCAATTCCTCTCCGCCGGAACCTTTTTTTTTTTTTCTCGACGAGCTTCGACCAAACTTCGTTGGGCATAATATTCAAACTTGTTCCTTGGCAAGACTCACACCTCCGTGACCAAGTACACTGAGAGCGCCTACCATGGCACGCCGACGAACAAAGAAGAGAACCCATCTGGGTGCCAACAATCCCGAGGTGGCTGCCCCGGGGCATGCCACCGCCCGCGATCCGAAGAGCATGGTCATTCGAATCGGTGCAGGCGAGGTTGGCTCTAGCATCAGTCAGCTCGCAGCCGATGTGAGAAAGGTCATGGAACCCGGCACGGCTAGCCGACTGAAGGAACGAAGAGCGAACAAGTTGAAAGATTATGTGGTCATGTGCGGCCCGCTCGGCGTAACGCATCTCCTGCTATTTTCTCGCTCAGAGAGCGGAAACACAAACTTGAGAATGGCGCTGGCGCCCCGAGGACCAACGATGCATTTCAGGGTGGAAAAATATTCCTTGTGCAAGGATGTGCAGAAAGTGCAGAAGCACCCGCGAGGCGGCGGCAAGGAGTTCCTAACGCCGCCATTGGTACGTTTGGCAACGACCGACAGTCCTCGTTCACCAGAGTCCAACTGCGCGCTTCGTCGCACTAACAAGCTTTCATACAGCTTGTCATGAACAATTTCACAACTCCTGGAGCCGATGCGAAATCCAAAGTCCCCAAGCACCTCGAGTCCCTCGCTACCACCGTCTTCCAATCCCTCTTTCCCCCTATCAACCCGCAACAGACGCCGCTCAAGACCATCCGCCGCGTACTCCTCCTGAATCGCGAAGAGTCTACAGAAGACGACGGCACCTTCATCGTCAACTTCCGACACTACGCCATCACCACAAAGTCAACGACAGTCTCGAGACCATTGAAGCGCATCAAGGCTGCTGAGAAATTAATGGCCACGAAATCGAGTCGGCATGGCCGAGTGCCTAATCTCGGAAAGCTGGAAGATATTGCCGATTACATGATTGGCGGGGAGACGGGTGACGGCTACATGACGGATGCCACGAGCGGCAGTGAAGCCGACACGGACGCGGAAATCGAAGTCGTAGACCTTGCACCCCGACGCGTTCTCTCGACGAAGAGCCGTCTCGCCGCGGAAGGGAAAAGCGAGGAAATTGGAGAAGAGGTTGAGAATGTAGAAAGACGGGCCGTCAAGCTTGTCGAACTGGGTCCTCGCATGCGCTTGCGTCTTACCAAAGTGGAGGAGGGTCTTTGCGGCGGCAAAATCATGTGGCATGAGTATGTGCACAAGACGCGCGAAGAAGTCAAGGAGTTGGAGAAGCGGTGGGAGAAGAGAAGGCAGGAGAAGGAAGCTAGGAGGAAGGAGCAGAAGGCTAATGTGGAGAGGAAGAAGGCTGAGAAGCTGGCTAGGAAGAAGTCTGGGGATGGGGAAGGCAACGATGTTGAGGAGGAGGAGGAGGAGGATTACAGTGATGTGGACTTTGAGGAGTTTGATACTTAGGGCGTGGCTGGAGATGCTGAGTCCAAGGCAAATGAGGCAATGGAGGATGAGTAGTAACGAAGGAGGTTGGACGGACGATTGCGTTATATACCGAATGGGACTTGACAACTGGGACGAATATTGCTTGCATTTCTCGTGGAACCGATGCCAGGCGAACTAAATCTACTATCTCGCACATGTGCGTGGTGGCTGTCATGGACGCCTGCTTTAAGAAAGAACCACGTTGGCAACCCTCGCGCACTTCGCTCTCGTCGAACCCCACGATACAGCCCATCCGGGTCTCCAAGTGGCGGTCGACCTAGGGTTAGATGGCGGCTGACCGTTGGCCTCATCACCATGAAGTCGACTGGAACAGCTGCAATTTGGGAACGTAGCCCTGGCTGGACTGTACGCGCTTGGCGAGGATCTTTGCGTACATGGTGAATTTTAAGATGACGAGTTTGAAGTTGGTGAGTATCTAGCTATCCGGGCTTTTGACCATGTTGAAGACGAAATTGCTGAATACAGACTATCTATTATTGGGCCCGTCTCCCGGCATTCATCCGACATGGTGTAGTAAACTCGCGCCGAGTCGCTGCCGTGGCGAGCCGAGGTGAGGTGATGCATCAAATCAAGTAAATCCAATTCACCAGACAAAATCTACCCTCAATCGAGGTATACTAACTAACTAGTAGCACATACGGAATACGTCGCCTCTTCGGCAGAGCACACACCGTCTAAGCAAGGCCGACGCCGCCAAGTTGTTCCAACGCACCAAGCCACCCGCACAAAAGAACCATCCCCCATCAATATCATCATCCCCCCCACGGCCTCACCCCCCAAGACCTTTGCAATGGCAAAAGGGGGTGTGTAAAGCATCATCAAAAATGCAACGCATAAGCCTTCCCTCCCCTCCCCTCCCCTCCCATCTATGCCAAGCCCTTGGCGCCGGAACCCCGTGCCACAAAAGGACAAACATCGCGGACTCGTGACGGGACACGCAAGTTACACAGCATCCCTTATTTGAAGAATTGCGGCCGTACTCGCCTCCGCGGTTGCCCCGTCGTCGTCAGCCAAGAAACATGTCACCTGTCGCACGGTCGATGGGAACCAGGCATCTTTGAGACAGACAACGGGGGACAAATACGTGCTGGTTGTCAGCACGGAGTATGTGCCGCAGCGCGCCGGTTCTCGGGGCCATCTGTCGTGCTGCGTTTCTTTTTTCGTTTCGTCTTTTTGCCCCGGCAGCTGGACTTAAGCTTAAATACTGGGTGTAACGGGGCTACGCCCCTTCGTGCCAATGCGTGGAGGGACGAAGAAGGGTGGACTGATAGTTATTGTCTAAAGGCCGAAACACGGCAGTATTGTCTGCAGATCGGCGAACTTGTCAATGCCAAGGTACACCAGATAGCGGTGTGCCGGCGTTAGACAGACAGTCTTGTCGTATGTGACGTGACACCTTGGACTCGGGGATGAGCCGGGTTACAGATCGAGGTTGAACGGCGAAACTTGTGAATGTCCGTCCGTCGGCGTATCTTGCCGGACATGACATGATGATGGGTGCTGCTCGTCCTTTGCTAGCGGCCGAGGGCAGGATCTAGTAGTCTTGGGCGCAGTGATCTATCTGTTGGGTGGCGTGTCTATATAGAATTAATTGGTCAGTTCTTTCAGATGATGCATGGGTCAGTATATCTTGTAACGAGTCTACTAAGCTGGGCATTTCAAGATGATAAAACAACTGCCACGCCAGTTGCAAAAGGACCTCCCGCCCGTTCGAGGCAACAGCACTTTGTCCCTATCAAGAAGCCAAGACGGGTCCAAGTGTAGAAGTTATGATGAAACAATTGTAGAATTGATTAAAGAAGAAAAGAGATTTAGAATCTCGTAACGCTGGATGATATTAATACAAGTAATATAATCCGTTCCTGCTTGTTCTTTTAATTATATAGATAACGTTAACGATATTGTAATGTATCCGCTTATACCTCCCTTAATATACCCCCTATTTTATATTGTATTATTATATTAACCTAAGCCTTATTGTAATATTGTAAAGTATTAGTTGTAGTAGAGCTTTAGTATAAATATCTGCTAAATTGTTCTTAGAAGCAATATGTTTAATGTTGTAATTAATACTATTCTGTTCTTATATAAAATAATAATAAACATTAATATATTTTGTTTAGGAGTTAATCTTTAGGTTGTTTATAAGGGATATTGCTAGTTTATTGTTATAGAATAAGATTAGTTTATTAAATTTAACTTAAAGATTAGTTAAAGCTTATATTACCTACTAAAGATAACTTACTGCTAATAAGTATACTATATATTCCGCTTTAGTAGTTAATTTTGTAACTATTAATTAGCGTTTTAATAACTAAGATATAGGTATATTATTAATTAAAAGTATAAAACCTCTAAATAATTTTAAGTTATTAGGATTAGTGTTGTAGGAAGCATTAGTAAATATCTAAATTTAAGGCTTTTATAATAATTATTTTAAATTTCTTTTAAAGTAAATACTAAAATCTTTAGAATATTTTAAATATTATAGTGTTTATTTTGCAATTAATTTATAGTGTATTGTTAAAGTAGTATTAAATATTAATAACATTCTATAGGGAAAGAATAGATCTAGTTTTATAATAAAGATAAAAAAATTAATTAATTTAGTAATACTTTAATATAGAATAGGTTCTATTAGTATATTATTATCCTTAGATTAACGTAGGAAATATCTAGGATTAATAGGCATTATTTATAGATTACAATTATTTATGTTAAATCTATTTAGAATACGTTTAGTGTATTCTTTCTAGGATATCCTAAAATATTTAGGCTTTTGTTTAAATTTAAATCCTAATAGATATTAATATAAACCTAGATCTTTACATCTAAATTAAGTAGCAAGAAGGTTTTTAACGTACTAGATAGAAGTATTAGTACCTCTAATAAGTATGTTGTCTATATATACAGTAATAATAAAATTTGAATTCTTGTTAATAAAGATATATAGATTAAAGTTTGCTTAAGTATAGAATTGTAACAGAACCTGTAATAGTATACTGTACTATTTATGTTACGGATTAATCAGGCCTTGATGCAATGCTTGACCACTGCACCAAAAGGTCTAGTCACAACCTCAGTTAGAGGAAGTGACGGTATCAAGCTCTATATAACATATTCAGCACGTAACAGATGCCGCGGCCATTAGCAAGTGTTAGCTGACCCAGCTAATAGAGGGACCTTCCAAGCTTAGCATACAGTAGATCTAGCACTAAGCCTAGAATTGTTACTAGTAGGTGTTAAAAATAAGCTACCCTGTATAGCCTATTTTTATGCCTACTAGTTGCTCTATCACGTGACCCTAACTAGGTCTTGTTACGTTAATTTTTAGTAGAGATATTGCTGTTACTAGATGCGAAACATCTAGAATCGACTAAGGCAAAGTTGCCTAACCTATAGTTAACTTTAACTGCGATTTTCTCTACAACTAGCAATAGTAGAAATTCAAGAAGTATACTATTTAAAAGCTAAGAATTAGGGCTATCTAATAGTATAATTATTAAATAGAGTTGCTTATAAGGGTTGCTTATTATTAGTGGAATTTGTTAAATTATACATATAGGCGTTTTGTTTATATAGCTGTAAGTTAATTTTTTTGTTTTTATATAGTAAATCTTTTTGCGGAAATTATAAAGTAGCCTATAAGCCCCTTCTAGCGACTACAGCCTGCTAATATAGTTAGTAGGTCTATAAGGGACTGGAAAGATTTAAGATTCTACTCTCACTAAGTTTATTACAGCGCTCTCAATATAAAGATACTACTATTACAGTTATCTATTGCCTCTACGTAATCTATACTATATACTACAGCTTAATTTAGGCCGCTGCTGCTTCTACTACGTAATAATTGCTAGGAGCAATTACAGGTGCTAAATCTAAGAGACCACTACTCTCTTAGATATCTAGTCCTATAATCCCTATTATTTTCAATAGGTTATAAGCCCAGTAGACCTATCTGCAAGCTGTTAGCCCGCTAAAATCTACTATTGTGTACTGTATTACCCACTAGAAGCTATATTAAGACCTACGCTAGCAGCTATTGCTGCTATTAGTAGCTTACTGGAAGCTATTAATACCTACTGCATATATATCGCTAGCTACTATACTGGTGTTTTTATTCTGCCTACTCTATACCTTCTGCACTCTATACACCCTATATATATACACTTTTAAAGCTATTCTTAATAGCTAGGTTCTATTGTTATGCAACATTAAAATATATATATCTGTATATATTATATTCGCACTACGAATTGTTTTATTAGGCACTGCCTAATTAATTATTTCTATTAAGAAATAAGCTTAGCGCTGCACTACATCGCTTGTTGTTGTTGTTATATTGTGCACTCTATACACCTCTGTTAGTAGCTATACTACAATTTGTAGTGCACACCTAACAGCTCTTGTTGCTGTTAGATATTCCTGTATTTTCGGTTGCAGAATTAATTTGTGTAGTAATCCTACTAGTTAGGATTTTAAAGTAGGAATTAGCTAAATATCCCTAAATTAGCTGTGCCTAGGTCTCCACTAATTTGTTGGAACCTAATTGGAGAAGAATCTCCTGAATTTTTTAGCTAAAAATAGCTAGAACCTATGTTTTATACCTCTTGCAACCGCTTGTTAATCTAGTCTGCTATATAAATTGTATGTACATATAGATCGCAATATAACGCAGCCTTTAGAGCCTATTATACCTGTTACGAAAGAAATTGGAGAAAAATCTTAGTATAATTTCTGAAGATATAGAGCACTTCTAGGCCTATAATAGAGCAATCTATTAATATCTAGTAGAGGTTATTACTGTTATTTACTACTATTTCCACTGTAATTTAGCTATAATTAGCTATAAAAGAGCGTTAAATTAGCTACTTTTTAAACCCTTAAAATAGCACTAAAAGGAATAGGCAAGGGAAAGAGCACAAGCCCTAAAAGGGGTAGTGGTTCTAGTACACTAGCTAATCTAGCTGCTGCTACTAGCTTTCCTAGTCCAGTAAGGTCCCCCCCTTAGCTAGTAGATTCCTCTTCTAATAAAGAAGATTATACAGCTAAAAAGGCTCTAAAAGAAGCTAGATTAGCTTCTAAAAGAGTAGTGTAAGTCTATAATGTTTAAGCTAATCTAAAAGCTTAAATAGATAAGCAATAAGAGACCCTAAATAGATTTATTAGGTATAGTGAAGCAAAATAAAGCTAAAATAAAGGTAATATAGCTAATTTACTAAGTAAATTAAATACTATAATTATATCTATAGGTAATCTCTCTATAGAGTCTCCCTTTAAGGTAGTAGATTCTATTACTTCTAAAAGAGCTTCTAAAGTCTCTTTTAAAGCCCCTAAACCTTCTAGTTCCTCTAATAGTGCTACTTTTCTGCCTACTTTTAATAAAGGCACTATAAAAGAGTTAAATAAGAAGGTCTACTCTATTCTAGAGGCTGCTAAGCTAAAAGGCCCTAAAAATTTTAAACAGTAGAAGTAAGCTTTAACTATTTAATTTAGGGCACTAGGATTCCCTTAATTTATTAATAATCCTAGTATAGCTAGTACATTAGTAGATTTAGAGCAAGCTATTATCCTTATAATTATAAGAGATAGTTGCTAATCTAGACCTTAAGCTGCTATAAGCTAGCATAAGTCCCCTGTAGATGCCTATAACGTTCTAGTTAGGCAGTATTTATAGAGTGCTAAAATATAACATAGTACACTATATGCTAGTTATTATAACTTATTGTTTTTAAACTATAAGGGATCTTTAGAGGCCTTTAATGCTAAATTTAATAATTTACTAGCTAGATTACAGCTCTATAGTGTAGCTATTAATCCTATTGACTAGGTAAATTATTATATTAATGCTTTAAAGAAGACCTTCCTTAGCTGGGCTAAAAGGCAGCGATATTCTATTAGAGCTGCTAGAGCATAAGGTCTATCTGTAAAAATGCTGAATTTACAGTTCCTTATAGCTGACTTATTAGAAGAACAAAGAGATAAAAGCTCCTCTATATCTAAGGCTCTTTATCAAAGAGGAGATAGAAGAGATAACAGAAGAGAGAGAAGATGAAGAAGCTTCTAGTGTGTAGAAGAGTGTGAATTGCTTTCTTGATTCCTCTAACTTAGGAGGGAGGAAGCAGCCTATATATAGCTAATTCTAAGAGAGAAAGAAAGAGAAGAAGAGAAGGAAAAACAAGAAGGGGGATAGCTAGATACCCGAAAATCCTGCAGCTTGTAAAGCGAGAGAATTCTAAGAGATGCTAAGTGATCTATTGCACTGCCTCTATAAGAGAGGCTAATATTAGTGTGTGTAGAGCTCTATAACAAAGGAAAGATAATAGACTAAATAACCCCTGTTGTATCCTATTCTAGTCTACTACACCTACTTGTTTCCTACACTTAGTTGTTGTAACTAAGTTCCTTTGTTGTGCTACTGTTAGAGTAGTTGTGCTAGTAACAGCTGTTAGAGCTAATATTGCATAAAGCTAGCGATGTTGGTATTGCTGGTGTTAAGGCCACTTTTAGCATTAGTGTTAAAGCTACTTTTGATATACCCCCCTAAATAGGTTGTTAGTTAACAAGCTATCTATTCCTCTTTAGAGTCTTTAAGCTCTTTAAGCTTAATAAGACTTTCTACATCTATAAAACTAAGTTAATTACAGAAGGTAATAAATTTCTAACTAATAAGAGCTTTAGTAAGTCTATTAGCAACTATATCTGCTGTTAGTATATAAGAGAGCTAGAAGAGGCCTTCTTTATAGGCCTACTGAAGCTAACAGTTATAAACATTAACGTGTTTTAAAGCGGTCTTAATTCAAGAAATATTAAGAGTTATAAGACAAATTGTCTAAAGGTTATCACATTAGATAACAGAGGGTTAGTTGCTAATATCTAGCTTAAGACCTAATTAGTTAAGAAGCCTAAATATAGAGATTAAGTCTTTTGCTGTTGTAGAAAGAGCTAGAAGCTCTACTTCTGTAGAGGAAGTTATAACTATAGGTTGCTTAGTTGCTTACCAACTAATTGCTCCACTAAAGAGACTAAAGAAAGAGCCTTATAACGATTTACAGGTTTCTTTATTGTTAGCGTAAGCAGCATTAGAAGCTACTATAAGCTCTTGTTGCTGGAGGTTGCTATTAGAGAATTAAATAGCAAGAAATCGAGTGAGAAAGAGGTAGATAACTACTTCTATAGCTACTTTATAGTAATATTTAAAGGGATTCTAAAGGTGCTTAGAGAGTCTAGATACAGCAAGAGCTATATCTAGCCTTATTATTATAGAAGGGTAGTTAATAGAACCAATAAGCTTCTAATACTAGTATATCTATTAAGAAGAGGCTTATTGCTAGTTCCTTTTAAGTTATTGTTCTAGAATTAGGTAGGTTTTCTTAGGTATCTTTCTAGAGAGGAATTCGTTAGCAATTTTCTCTATATAAGAGTCTTATAAAAGCTAAGTCTTTTAAAGCTTTTAATTGCAGATAATTTAAATTCTAAGAAACTACTTTAGATCCCCTAGGATCTTTATCTTGTAACTATCTTAAAGTCCTTATGCAATTCCTTATGCCTTATCCCTGTTTTTAGATTAAAAGATAAGTACAATATTATCTATAAAGTAGAAGATAACTACTATATCTAAAATTATAATATAAGGGTCTTCTATAACTACCTATAGTTATAGTTTTTAAAGAGTTAAAGAGAGATCTTTCTGCTAGAGATAGAGGGACCTCCTTAGGCTATATAGAGCCCTAAGAAGTAATAAAGCCTATTCTAGTTTCTTAAATCTATTAGGATAATTAATGTAAATAGTTTTATCTTAAAGACTATTAGTAAAAGTAGAGACAGCGTCTATTTAGATAGAATTAAGGTTGAATTTCGTTAGAATTGCTATAAGGATTTAAAAGGATCTAGCTGCAAGGGTTGCTGTATAAGTCTCTTTTAAGCTTATAGGTTAAAGGTCTTCTCTTATATAGATTCTAGCTTTAAATTAAGTAAGGTATCTATACTTATTAAATTTATACTTAAAGACCTAGGTAAAAGGAATTAGCTTATATCTAGTAGGAAGGTCTATAACTAGTGTTAGTTAAAAGGTTCCCTTTTCCTAGTTATTGTTAAATTCCTTTATTGCTGCCTCTTTAAACTTATTAATAAATTAGTGTTATTATAGCTCTTTCTAGTTCCTAGGTTTAGGGGGAAGAGTTTGTTAATAAAGTCTTTCCTTTATGCCTAGTAGGAAGCTACTAGCAAAGGTAAAGTTAGATAAATTATAGGTAGCTAGTCTTACTAACCTATAAGGGTTGCTTAGTTGTAGAAGCTGTTAAGGAAGAGACTAAGGCTCTAGACTTAGTATTAGTAACTAGGAAGGTTCTTGTTGTTGCAGAGGTTCCTTATCTATAGAGGGTTCTATAGAGAAAGTAAAGTCTTAGTATTCTTCTAGGTTTAAAATAGGTAGAAGCTGTACTTCTATAAGTGTAGTTAGTTAGAAGTCTTTAAATTTAAAGGTTAATTTAATGTGTGCTAGAAGCTATATTTAAACCTCTTATTAAATAGGTTGCTTTTTGTGTAGGTTGTAGAAGGAAGATTTATTGAAAGTAACGTCTCTTACTCTTCTAATCTCGTTTTTCGTTAGAATCTAGATGCAGAAGATGTTTAAGGAATTGTAACTAACTAAGTAACTAATCTCTATATAGAGTAAAGTTTTAAGTTCTTATTTAGCTGTGTTCTTAAGAGCTTCTGTTATAAGAGGATAAGCTCTACAACTAAAGGCTTTAAGGAAAGAGATATCTAGTTTAAGGAAGCTAGAATATCTAGTATCTTTATTGTTTTTAGAAAGCTAAGTGTAGAATACCTAAAAAGGGGTCTTCTAATCTATGCTTTATTAAGGGGTTCTATTGTATAAGAATGTTACTGTTTTCTAGAGTTTAGGCTATAATTTAAAAGGTAAATTTAAGGAAAGCTATAAGGTTTTAGCTTTAGTAGCTATTATACCCCCTAATCTTTTAGCTTAACCGTTTTAGGCTAAGGTATATAGTGCTATTAGTTTGTCTTTAATTCCTTATTACTAGATCTAGGTTGTGTAGTCTTATTAAAGACCTCTTTTGTTGTCTTAATAGATAATATAGATATCTAGTTGCTATTGTCTCTTTATATAGTTGTTAAAGACTTTAAGCTTTAAGACTAACTCTTATTAAGTTAAAGAAAATAAAGGATAATATATAATTATCTTTATAAAATTATCCTTTATTAAGAGAGCTAAATTAGAACTGTTATATCCTTATTTTAGCTTAAAGATATTAATAAAGACTTTCTAGAAGGGCCTAGGACTAGAGCCTAGAGGAGGTTCCCTATTAATTTTCCTAGTTGCCTTTAAAAGAGAATAAGCTTTGCATTTGATTTTTATAAATCTAGTAACCTTAGCTCCTATAGTTACTTCTACTAGGTGTTTAAGAGCTTCCTTATTAGAATGCCTTAATCGTTAATGCTATAGGTCTGCTGAAGCTAAAGAAGTTGTTAAAAAGGAACTATTAGGTTAATTGTTGTTATTAATTTCGTTGAATTTAATAGTTAGTTGCCTGTAGTTCCTTGTTGTTTAGAAGAGGTTGCTTAAGTCTTTTGTAACCCAACCTATCTTTAGATTCTAGTTGTATCCAGCTTATAGAAGCTTATCTAGGCTTACTACATTAGTGTGGAATATAGGAATAAAGGCAACCTATTGAAGTTAGAAGAGTTCTTTATTAGTTCTAACAAGAACGCGGCTGTATCCTAGAATAGGAAGGCTTAAATCTCCAGCAAAGATCTATTGTGTTGTAGTAGCTTCCTTATAATCTAATAACCTATCTAGGTTATTAGTTATATAGATGTTAGAGCTAGAATTAAGAATCTAGGAGTCCCTTAAAGGATAAGGGGTATTAGAATTGCTAAAAGAAGAAGATAGATTAGCAAAGGTAGAACTAATAACTGGATTTAAGGAAGAAGAAGAAAAGAATCCCTTAGGAAGAATATTGTTGCTAATAGATAGGTTATCTCTTTTTAATGTGTATATTACCTTCTTTATAGACTTATTGTTCTTAAGTTTTTGTTAAATAGATTTAATAGTCTTCTTGTTAGGTTTCTAGTCTTTTAGTCTGTTGTTGCTTACTAAGTAATAACACTTATTATACTTATAAGGCTTTCTACAGATGTATATAGGATTTAAATTCGAATTTAGTGGATTTAGCTGTTTTAAAGAAGAAGGAGTTTTCTAGTCCTAGAAGCTAGTAAAGGATCCGTTATTGTTAGCCTTTATTTAGCTTTTAAAAAGATCCACGATTTAGTAGCTATTTAGTATCTTTTCCTTCCAATTAGGCTTATTAGAGATCGATTTATCTCTAATTCTATTGTGCTAATAGGTTAAAAAGGAAGGGTTAATTTGCTAAACAGCATTAAGGAAGTCTAAAGTTAGCTAAAGATTATAGGTATCTAGAAGATTAATTTACTGTACTTCTAAGAGTACCTTCTTATAGGAAGTAATAAATTCCTTTATTTTAGTTCTAGAAGGGCTCTTTAATATAGCTTTATATTAAGAAAGTACTTCTTTTTTGTTGTTCTAAGATGTTAGCTTTAATTATTATTAAAGAAGAAGGATCTACTTAGCGATATTGTACTTATAGCTAATGGTTTTATAGTAGTTACTAACTGTTTTAACTATTTATTGTTAGATACTATTAAGTGCCTTCTTTTAGTTGTAGTAGTCTTAGATCTTTGTTTAATATTGTATATAAAGGAACTGTAGAATAAAGAATTTATAGTTATTTAAATCTTCTACTATAGTAACCTTTTTATTAATATCTTTAGGTATTAGTTCTTATAGCTTAGTTAGTTCCTCTTTATTGTTCTCTGCAGGATCTAGGTAGTTCTAAACTTCTTTATTTATTACGTATTTTTTAATAACTAAAATCTAATAATTCCAGTCTCTTGCTGTATAAAGTTAGTATTAAGCTGTTAATCTAAGCTCTATAGTGGAATCTATAGTAAAAATCTAGTAGATTAATTAATAATAAATCCGTAGTAGAAATCCGTTTTGTAATTAGAGTTAAATTTGCTGTAGAATTTATTGTTAAATTTAGTGTAAATTTAAGACTAAAAATTAATGTTGTACTTTACTATTAGATTTAAAACTAATGCTAAAAGAAAATTAAGAAGTTAATTTAAGGGAAATATTCTATTTTTAAAGATAAATTTAGAACAGAAGTTAGATTTTAAATTAAAGCAAAATCTATAGTGAAAATTAGGGCGCTTTTAGTAGTATAACTGCTTAATTTATTGTTAAATTGTTGCAAGTGTTATCTCTTTAAAGAGGTTAATAACTAACTCCTTCTGCTAACCCTCTAGGGTTAGGGTTAGGGTTAGGATTAATATTATGTAATTAATATTAAAGAGGTTGTTATTGTAGTAAATAACGAGAAAGATATTATTGTTATTAATAACAAGAAAAGATATTATTGTTGTTAATAACAAGAAAAGATATTATTGTTGTTAATAATAGGGAAATTACGTAGGATAGTGTAAAGTACGTAACTGTGTAATAAAAAGAGTGTTATTAAAGATACTAGGTATTTATAATAATAGAATAATGTAAATAGCTTTAGGGAGCTAAAGAAGATAATAGAGTTATTAAAAAGGTAAAGATACTAAAGAAGGGCAAACTAGGCTTATAACTATTAAAGAGAAGATAGAAGAGATAATAGAAGAGAGAGAAGATAAAGAAGCTTCTAGTGTGTAGAAGAGTGTAAATTGCTTTCTTAATTCCTCTAACTTAGGAGAGAGAAAGCGGCCTATATATAGCTAATTTTAAGAGAGAAAGAAAGAGAAGAAGAGAAGAAAAAATAAGAAGAGGGATAGCTAGATACCTAAAAATCCTACAGCTTATAGAGCAAGAGAATTCTAAGAGATACTAAGTAATCTATTGCACTACCTCTATAAGAGGGGCTAATATTGGTGTGTGTAGAGCCCTATAACAAAGGAAAGATAATAGACTAGATAACCCCTATTGTATTCTATCCTGGTCCACTACACCTACTTGTTTCCTACACTTAGTTGTTGTAACTAAGTTCCTTTGTTGTGCTACTGTTAGAGTAGTTGTGCTAGTAACAGCTGTTGGAGCTGATGTTGCATGAAGCTAGCGATGTTGGTATCGCTGGTGTTGAGGCCACTTTTGGCATTGGTGTTGAAGCTACTTTTGATACTCTTAGTTATAAAGCTTCTAATTCTAATGGTTCTAATAATAAGGCTAATCAAGGAAAGAATCCTCCTAATCAGAAGAAGAATTCCGATTCTAATTCTAACGATTCTAATGCCTCTAAAGAAAAAGATTAAGATAAAGCCTCTAAGAATAAGAAGAAGTGGAAGGGCCGAAGAAGAAGTAACAAAAACTCTAGGAATAAGAATAGAGAAGCTGCTTTTGCTATAGGTTATTATAACCTATCTACTAGCAACTAGGATACTATAGATTCCGATAGTAAATCTAGCAGTTCTAGTAGTGATAATTCTTACGATTTAGATACAGAATCCACTACTAGTGATACTAGTACTACTAGTAATAATACCCCTTCTTTTAACTATTCTAATAGAATAATTAAAAACTCCTTACTATACAATACAGGTTCTACCTATTATATAGTTAACAATAAGGCATTTTTTAGGACTTTTAAGCCTATAAAAAAGGGTAAAACCGCGCCTATTGCTACTAGAGGAGGTTCTATTTATCCTAAAGGACAGGGAACTGCTGTATTCTAGGTACTAGTTAGTATAAATCCAGCTAAATACAGGCCTTTAGCTCTAAAGGATGCTCTATATTGCCTAGGTTTAGATACCAACCTAATTAGTAGTCTAAAGCACTATTTAATAGGGGGCACTCTCCTTAGAAATTAGCTATTTCTAGCTAATAGAAGCTGCTGTAGGCTTTTAAATCCTAAAAAGTATAGTTTCTTTCTACAGCTTAAGGGGCAAAAGACCCCTAGAGTGTATAAAAACTACGCTAATCTCTCTTATATAGGATTTCTAGCTAGCAATAGTTATAATAGTAGTTATAATGCTAGTTATTCTATAGAGGTTTAAATCCCTTAACAGCCTAGTTTTAATCTAGAGGAATATAGCTAAATTAAGGAATTATCTAACTTTAAAGAAGAAGATAATACCAATAATAATGCTATAGAGCTATTAGCTCTAGTTCCTAAACGGGCTCCTAGTTAGATTCCTTCTAATAATAGGGATTTAGAAGGTCTAAATCCTGAGTTGCTAGATATTAGAGGAAGTGGCCGTCTAGATCCCTTAAACAAGGCCTATAGTTCTTAAGAGATCTAGCAAGATAGGGAGCAACAGGAAGCTAGCTCTAATAATAATTCTAGTAGTATAAATCCTACTGCTTCTTCTTTCTATAAGAAGCTCCTAGAATTAGCTGCTACTTAGCACGTTAGATTAAGGCATATAGAACTCCCTTTACTAAAGAAGACTGCTTCTATTACTAAAGGTATTCCTAATTTTACAAAAATTAAGGAAAAGGATTTTAACTGCCTAGCTTGCAACTAAGCTAAAGCTGTTAGAAGACCTAGTAAGTATGCTATTTCTAACCCCCCTAGATATTTAGATATTATAGAGAGAGATACCGTTAAAATAAAGCCTATACTACACAATAAGAAGCCTCTAGTTCTTTTTCTAATTAATAGAAAATTACAGTATAAGTAGTCTTTTAATCTAGCTAATAAAGAGGGTTCTACTCTCTATAGCTGTATTAAAGGCTTCTTTAAGGAATTAAAAAACCAGTATAACTGCTACCCTAAACACCTTTATTTTAATAGTAGTATAGAAATTAATACTAGGTTGTAAGCTTAGCTATCTTCTAAGGGTATTTACTTTAGCACCTCTTGCCCCTATATTTACAAACAGAATAGGCTAATAGAGAGAGCTATAAGGGTACTTCTAAACCATTTATATGCTACTCTACAGTAGTTATAACTACCTCTATATCTATAGTCTTACATCCTTCCTGCTATAGTGAATTTAGTTAATACTACTGCGAATAGTACTAAACTACTAAGTTTTAAACAGCTATATTTAGCTAATTTAGAGCCTTTTAAGACCTATAAGCCTGATTTTTCCAAAATTAGAGCTATAGGCTCCTATTGCGAAGTTCTAATTCTATTAGAACAGAGATCTAAGTTGTAGAAGCTAGCTAAAAGAACTATTCCTAGTAGACTTTTAGCTACACTAGGTTCTAATGTATATTTAATATATATCCCCTCTAAATAAGCTATTATAAAGACTAGCTTCGTTAAAATTATAGAAGGAATAGGTTCTATTTTACAGAGCATCCCTAAGGTTCCTATTAGTTCTATAGTGGATAATCCTTTAGAGGGAGAAATCGATAACTAGCAGCAATTAGAAGATAATTATACTCCTAAGTATCCTTATTCTAGTTATTTAGATGTGCTAAATTATCCACTAGAACCTATAGAAAATCAAGCTCTTCTACTAAGCAACTCTATAGAAGCTATAGAGGCCCCTAAAGCCCCTATATCTATAGAAGCCCCTTAGGCTAATATAGAACCTATAGAAGCTGAAGCTGATGCTGATGCTATAGATTTAGATAGAGACATATTTTCCTTAATTAAGGATCTATGCTTTAAGGCAAGGACTAAAGCAGCTATTACTTCTAATAGTAATAAGGATAAACTTCCTAATACGTAGAAGCAAGCCCTAAAAAGCTCTACTAAGCAGCATTAGATAGAAGCTACCTATAGCGAATTTAAGCAGCTATTAGCTGCTAGAACCTTTAAATTTATAGGGAAAGACTAAGTACCTAAGGGCTAAAGAGTTCTAAAGAATAGGCTTATTTATAGGCTAAAGAAGGATAAAGAAAATAATCCTATAAAATATAAGGCCTAACTTATTGCTAAGGGATTTATACAAATAGAAGGTTAAGACTATCTAGAGACCTTTGCTGCAACTAGTATTCCTTCTAGCTAGCGTATATTATTAGCTCTTGCAGCTTTTAATAACTAGGAAGTCGAGCAAATCGACTTTATAGGAGCGTTTTTAAATAGCAAGCTAAAAGAAGCTATTTATATAGAAATCCTAGATAGATTCGTTGAATTTACAGAGCAAGCATCGCTATTAGTAGCTAAGCTACTAAAAAGCTGTAATTATAGGCCTTCTAAAGACTAAGTAATTAAGCTAGAAAAATCCCTCTATAGTTTAAAGCAAAGTCCTAGAGAATAGCAGTAAATTCTAACAGAATTACTTCAAAAGTATAGATTTAAACCTCTTATATTAGACCCAGCAGTCTTTTATAACCTAGCTACATCTACATATATTGCTACTTATATAGATAACTGTCTTCTAATTAGGCCTAATTTACGATATATTAATAAGCTTAAAAAGCTACTAAATTAAGCTTATCTAATAGAAGATAGAGGACCAGCAGAATTCTTTCTAGGCGTTTAAATCACCCGTAATAGGTCTAAAAGGTCTATTAAAATCTATTAATCTTAATATATACTTAAAGCCCTAGAAAGATTTAAAATGCTAGATACTAAGCTGGCTTCTATCCCTATACAGCCAGGGATTCTAAAGCAACTAGTTATAAAACTTCTCTTAAAATCCGATTATAAGCTTTATTAGAGCATAATAGGCACTATAATGTACCTAATGTTGCTAACTAGGGCTAATATTGCTTTTTCCGTTCAGTAGCTATCAACCTTTCTAGCTAAGCCCTATATAGAGCACCTAAACGCCTCTAAGCACCTCCTAAGGTACTTAAGTAGTACTAGAAGCTTTGCTATTATTTATAAGCATTCTATACCACTAGGGTCTTCTTCTAAAGCTTTTAATAGCTCTATTAGTTGCAAAGAAGTACTTAAGACCCTCCTTGGTTATTGCAATAGCGATTTTGCTGGTAATAAAGTCTCTTCTAAATCAACCTATGCTTATCTATATAAGCTAGCTAGTGGACCTATTAGCTGGAAATCGAAGAAAGCTAGTACTATTGCTCTTTCTACATTAGAAGCAGAATCTAATGCATTATCTAAAGCTATTAGGGAATTAGAGTGGCTCTACAGCCTTTTTAAGGAGATAAAGCTACCTTTAACTACTCCTATTCCTATTAGGTGTAATAATTAAGGCGCTATAGTTACTGCTTATAACTTAACGTTGTATAGTAGGACTAAGCACACCCTTTTGAAGTTTAACTACATTAGGGAAAAGATTCGTAAAGGTATAGCTAAGGTTAGTTATATTAATACGAATCAGATGCCAGCAGATAGCCTAACTAAGCCTCTTGCTATTCAAAAGCATCAACAATTTATTAAGTTACTAGAGCTTTCTAGCTAGTTTGTTGACTTAAAACCAAACCCCTAAATAACTATACAGCCTACGCTAAAGCAGGTAACAATATAGCGTACGTTAAGATTGAAGAGGATTAGCAAAGAGCAAGATATTTAATAGTGCATGCTATTAAACAATAGCAGGTAAGAAGATTAAATAGTTAGAAAAGGCAGAAATAAAATATTAATTGCAGCTTAAAAGATATATACACACAAAAGGAGCTAAATATACTAAAGAGTTAAGGAAAGTGTTATTAGCAGTAAAGTAATATCTCTTAAGCGTTAAGTATTGTAAATTAAAGTAGGCTAAAAGATATTAATTAATTAAAAGAGTAAAAGCCTAAAAAGAGTTAGTAGAAGCTGCTTATACGCTTACTTTCTTAAACTATCTAGATATCTAAGCAATGCGCACTCTTATAGAGAAAACCTATATATAGTATCCCTTATAAAGCTAATATAAGAGCGTAAGAGAGTAACCCTACTGCAATATAATACCTCTTTAGTTATAAATAAGCTTATAAAGTAAGACTTATAAGTAACTTAACCCTCTAGCTAATTCCCTTAATTCTAAAGTCTTAATCCTTTTATCTTCTATAATAGCTTTAGCGTCTTTAGTGTATATAGTAGCGTCTCTTTTACTAGTAATAGCGTCCTTATAGCTAAGCGCTTTTCTTTACAATAAGTAACTCTTTCTTAGCAATTTATACTTTATTTAGTCACTTTAGATATAATTAAATAGTGTCTCTTATTTGCCTTAATTATCTCTTACTAAGCGCTAGAATAGAAGAGAGCTAGCAGTATAACACTAAGGTTTATATTAGTAATAGAATTATAGGCTATTATAGGTTATTTAGCAATATATCTTTAAGCTAACGCTTCTATTTAATCCTTTATAGTATAGTATCCTTTAGCTTTAAGCGCTTATTTTGCTGCCCTTATAATCTCTTTATCCTTTTGCCTAGATTTCTACTTCTATGCTAATAGCTCTATAAAACGTAAAGACAGCAGCTAATGCTTTAAGTTCTATAATTGTTGCAGAAGCTAGTCCTTACTGTAAGATTCTATTTAATCTTTTTGCGTAAGATCTTATAGTATACTAGAAATTCTAGTAGAAACCTCTAAATTATTTAGCAGTAGTAATAATAAAGGGCTTTATAAATTAGTTATAGGCTATAGCAGTACCTTAAACGTTATAATTAAAGACTTCTTTTATGCAAAAGAGAGCAGCTTATAATGCATAAGAGCCTAGCTAGGCTTACTTATCTACATTAGAAGATATAAACGCTATTCCCTTACTATTATTGCTGCTTTAATAGTTCTATTATAGATAATAGAATTGCTATTAAACTAAATAGTAGCAATAAACTAATTCTCCTAAAGTTATATAAGTATTTATCTATTAACCTCTATTAACTATTTAATTACTTAATTATAATTACTTAAGGTAAATTTCTAGGCATTAAGCTCCTTTAGAATAGGAATTCTACTACTAGTTATCTATAAGTAATATCTTAAGATAAAACGCTTTATAGTATCTTCCTAGAGGTAGCTAAGGTTAAAGCCTATAGTCTTAGCTTTTTTAATAACTATATACTTATTTATAAAACTAAGCTTATTTACTGCTATTGTACGTAGGACTATTATAACTCTATTAGTACCTTTACAGTAGTTATAAAACTAATTAATAGAGTTATTAGTTATAACCTAGTCGTAAAGGTGTAGTTTAAATTCGTTCCTTAATATTTAGGTAATTCTATAGTTGCTGTATTAAGTGTAAGGTATATTGTATAAGCTGTTACTAATAAGATTAATTAGAAGATGCCTAACTAGACAATAAAGCGTCTGTATTAAGAAGAACAAACAGGTATATCCGCATTCCTAGTTGCTCTTCTGCTTATAATATAGTACTAAAATTGCCTAGAATAAGTATAGATACTAAAGAAGCTGTAAAGTTTATGCCTAACTATAGACTGCAGCTTTAAACCTTTTAATCCTGCCTTTAGGTTCTATATTAAAGTAATAATAGCATCCCTTTAAGCAATTAAAGATAAAATAAGTCTAGTAGTTGTTAAAGAAGAGAAAGCCAGCAATAAGTCTTTACTTACTTATTATTAAGATCAAAAGAGTGGACCGATCCAACTGAACCTAGGATTACAAAGCCTTATATATTTTAATATATATTTTTAACACTCCCCCTAGAATTGTATATCCAGGTGCCTGCTTAGAGGTTATAGGCTTATACTAGCAATTAAATCTTTTTATGGTTTTCGGCAGGGTTCGAACTCGTAACCTTTACCTCGCAGAGCAGTGCTCTACTTTGTAGTGGGCGACGTAAGGCCGCTGCAGTGGGCTACAACCACTGCGCTACCGGGCTTATAACCTATTAAGATTAAAAGAGTGGACCGATCCAACTGAACCTAGGATTATAAAGCCTTATATATTTTAACATATATTTTTAACACTTATTTTGTTGTGTAAGGCAGAAGGGTTATAGCTTATATTATAACAGCAGAAAATAAGTTAAAACCTGTCTTTAATCCTATACACCTTTTAACCTATAAGTCTTACAATCTTGCTTTAGTCTATCTCTTCTATATTAATTACAAAAGACTCCTTAAAGATAACTGCTATATACTTAATCCTATAAGTAATAATCCTTACTATAGTAGTAAGCTAGAATTAATCTAACTATTTACAATAAGTCTTTTGCTTAAAGGACTTTATTAGAAAGCTATAAACATTATTAAGATAATTAAACTAGATTACTAAACTCTAGCTAGGCTATATTAACTCTATAAGCCTAAAGTTATCTAAATTGTAATCCTAATAAAGTAGTAGGCTAAAAGGAGGCTACTTAAAATATCGCTAAAAGAGAGGCAGCTAGTGCTTATAGAGCTTCTTAAGAGGTAAATCTACTTAATCTTACTCTTCTATACAAAAGAAATTGCTAACTAGCTTATAGACTTACACTATAATATAGTATATTAGTAGGTTCCTTAACGTTCTAAAGTAATATATTTATCCCTTATATATAACTCTAAAGCTAGTCTTAGAAATAGGTTCCTAGTATTTATCTTCTATTTTAGCAGTAGAGATTAAATAGCTTTTAAAAAATTAAAGGTAAAAAAGAGCTTAGGTAGATACTTATAATAAAAATATTATAAGTATAAAGAAATAAAGAGAAAAAGAGAGTAGAAATATAGGCTATATTATAGCTAGTATTATCTTAATAAATCCTTAGTTAATAGCTATCTATAATTATTATAATTTAGTAGAGGCTAATAATAAATATATACTAAGACTCTAATAGCTGCAAACTTATTAAGTAATTTATAATATTCTCTTTAACTAATTATATTTATCTTTCTTCTTTCTTCTTATAACTACCTTTCTATATAGCCTCTTTCTTATTGTCTTTATTAGCACCTTTAATTATTTAATTATAACTAAAAAGCTTCCTTAAAACTATAAGAACCTTATAAATATATAGAATATTATTAGCAAAAGAATCCCTTTTACTGCTCTTTCTTATTAAGTTACTCTCTCTTAGAATAGTTAAATAAATATCTTTCCTTTAATAATACTTATTAATATAGTAAGCTTTTTATAAAAAAGCTTTTAATTATACTTCTATTCTCTTATTATACTAATAAACCTTACCTCTTTAGTATAAATTTACCTTTAAGCTTTAAGTCTATAGAGGCAATAATATTAGTGCTAATAGATACTTAATATACACTAAAGTTGCTTTTTAATAGAGTTTTATGCTTAATATACCTCTAAGAGCTATTAAATTCTTTTATAATTAAAATCTTAAGGCTTAGTTTATTAATAGCACTATAAAAGAAGGCTCTCTTTTACATAAGGTTGCACTAGAATTAAACGTTAAGAACTTTATCTTTATTCTAACTAAAATAGCTTACTCTTATAGATATTTCTATTATATACTTACTAATTATTAAGAGCGCTATAAAGCTCTTTTAATCTTATTCTTTAGCAAAAAGAACAGTGTATTTTGCTCTTATTGCACTAATATATATCTTTAGATAGTTACCTTATTTAGAGAATATATCTACTTTCTATTTTATAGCTGCACCTCTCTTAAGGATGTTTATAGCAGCTTATACAGCAATTATATCTAAAGTAGCTCTACTACTGCAAGCTATAAGTAGTAATTCGCAAAAGGTTACAGTAACTACAGCTAGATTTACTATAATGCTTCTTTTGTAACGTTCTAGGGTAAAGACTAAGTAGATTAACTATTTGTTCTTCTAAGGCTCTAGAAGGTCCTTTATAAGGATCTTTCTTCCTTTATAGCAGTTAATATTCCTTACCCTTTCCCCTAAACATTAGAACTACTAGAATTTCGCTAGAAGATTAAGTGCAAATTGCTTAAGTTAAAAGATAAAAAAAAAAATAAAAAAAGGGTAAAGGCTAGGCAGCTTCCCTAGTTAAAATAGAATAGAACTATACTTGTTTTTAGTGGTCTTTAAAAACTTTTTATGTATTCTATTTAATCTAGGTTTATAGTCTTAATTTTAATTAGCTTTAAATCTTTAAATAATCTTAATGTGCTATTATTAAATCTTAGTTAGTCTTAAATGTACAAACAAATAAACTTAACCTCCCTTCTCCCTAAAGCTAAAGATATAGGGACTGCAGCATTAGCTTTTGCAAAAGCTACTATTGAAAATAATAGGGATTACAGGACTAGATATCTAAGAGGGTAGTGGTCTCTTAGATTTAGCACCTGTAATTGCTCCTAGCAATTATCACGTAGTGGAAGCAGCAGCGGCCTAAATCAAGCTGTAGTGTATAGTATAGATCACGTAGAGGCAGTAGATAACTATAATAATAGTGGTATCTATTGAAAATAATAGGGATTACAGGACTAGATAGAAGAGGGTAGTGGTCTCTTATATTTAGCACCTGTAATTGCTCCTAGCAATTATTACGTAGTGGAAGCAGCAGCGGCCTAAATCAAGCTGTAGTGTATAGTATAGATCACGTAGAGGCAACAGATAACTGTAATAGTGGTATCTTTATATTAAGAGCGCTGTAACGAACAGTAAGGGTAAGATCTCGAATCTTTCTAGTCCCTTATAGACCTACTAACTATATTAGCGGGCTGTAGTCGCTAAAAGGGGCTTATAGGCTACTTTATAATTTCCGTAAAAAGATTTACTATATAAAAACAAAAAAATCAACTTACAGCTATACAAACAAGACGCCTACGTGCACAATTTAACAAATTCCACTAATAATAAGCAACCCTTATAAGTAACTCTATTCAACAATTATACTATTAAATAGCCCTAATTCTTAGCTTTTAAATAGTATACTTCTTAAATTTCTACTATTGCTAGTTGTAGAGAAAATCGCAGTTAAAGTTAACTATAGGTTAGGCAACTTTACCTTAGTTAAATCTAGATGTTTGCATCTAGTAACAACAATATCTCTACTAAAAATTAACGTAATAAGACCTAATAAGGGTTACGTAATAGAGCAACTAGTAGGTATAAAAATAGGCTATATAGGGTAGCTTATTTTTAACACTCCCTCTAGAAATGTAAGAAGTAACTAGTTCTATAAGCAACTTAGCTCCTTTAAAGGATATCTAAGTTAGAATTAACCAACAAAATACAGTACTAATAACAGAACTAAAATAATATAACTAATAATATAACTAATTCCAGCAATTCCAGGGTAGTTATAGTTAAATATAACTAGTTGTTGTTAATTGTTTTTGTTGTTTTCGATTTTTAACTGTTTTTTGTTGCTTTTCGATTTTTCGAGTGTTTTTATTGCTTTTATAAGCTAGCTAGAAAGCTCTAGTAACTTAATAAATTATTAATGCTTTTAAATAGCAAGAGGCTTAGTTAGGCTATCTGCTAGCATCTAATTTGTATTAATATAACTAACCTTAGCTATACCTTTACGAATCTTTTCCCTAATGTAGTTAAACTTCAAAAGGGTGTGCTTAGTCCTACTATATAACATTAGGTTGTAAGCAGTAACTATAGCGCCTTAATTATTACACCTAATAGAAATAAGAGGGGTTAAAGGCAGCTTTATCTCCTTAAAAAGGCTGTAGAGCTACTCTAATTCCCTAATAGCTTTAGATAATACATTAGATTCTGCTTCTAAAGTAGAAAGAGCAATAGTACTAGCTTTCTTCGATTTCTAGCTAATAGGTCCACTAGCTAGCTTATATAGATAAGTATAGGTTAATTTAAAAGAGGTTTTATCACCAGCAAAATCGCTATTGCAATAACTAAGGAGGGTCTTAAGTACTTCTTTACAACTAATAGAACTATTAGAAGCTTTAGAAGAAGACCCTATAGGGTGTAGACTAGAAAGCTTATAAATAATAGCAAAGCTTCTAGTACTACTTAAGTACCTTAGGAGGTGCTTAGAGGCGTTTAGGTGCTCTATATAGGGCTTAGCTAGGAAGGTTAATAGCTACTAAACAGAAAAAGCAATATTAGCCCTAGTTAGCAACATAAGGTACATTATAGTGCCTATTATACTCTAATAAAGCTTATAATCGGATTTTGAGAGAGGTTTTGTAACTAGTTGCTTTAGGATTCCCAGCTGTATAGGGATAGAAGCTAGCTTAGCATCTAGCATATTGAATCTTTCTAGGGCTTCAAGGATGTATTGAGATTAATAGATTTTAATAGACCTTTTAGACCTATTATAGGTAATTTAAACGCCTAGGAAAAAGATTGCTGGTCCTCTATCTTCTATTGGATAAGCTTAATTTAGTAGCTTTTTAAGCTTATTAATATATTGTAAATTAGGCCTAATTAGAAGACAGTTATCTACATAAGTAGCAATATATATAGATGTAGCTGGGTTATAAAAGACTGCTGGGTCTAATATAAGAGGTTTAAATCTATGCTTTTAAAGTAATTCTGTTAGAATTTGCTGCTATTCTCTAGGACTTTACTTTAGACTATAGAGGGATTTTTCTAGCTTAATTACTTGCTCTTTAGAGGGCTTGTAATTACAGCTTTTTAGTAGCTTAGCTACTAATGGCGTTGCTTCTGCAAATTCAACGAATCTATCTAGGATTTCTATATAAATAGCTTCCTTTAGCTTGCTATTTAAAAACGCTCCTATAAAGTCGATTTGCTTAACTTCCTAGTTATTAAAAGCTGCAAGAGCTAATAATATACGCTAGCTAGGAGGAATACTAGTTGCAGCAAAGGTCTCTAGATAGTCTTAACCTTCTATTTGCATAAATCCCTTAGCAATAAGGCAGGCCTTATATTTAATAGGATTATTTTCTTTATCCTTTTTAAGCCTATAAATAAGCCTATTCTTTAGAACTCTTCGGCCCTTAGGTACTTGGTCTTTCCCTATAAATTTGAAGGTTCCAGCAGCTAATAGCTGCTTAAATTCGCTATAGGTAGCTTCTATCCAATGCTGCTTAGCAGAGCTTTTTAGGGCTTGCTTCCACGTATTAGGAAGTTCATCCTTGCTATTAGAAGTAATAGCTGCTTTAGTTATTGAAAATAATAGGGATTACAGGACTAGATATCTAAGAGGGTAGTGGTCTCTTAGATTTAGCACCTGTAATTGCTCCTAGCAATTATCACGTAGTGGAAGCAGCAGCGGCCTAAATCAAGCTGTAGTGTATAGTATAGATTACGTAGAGGCAATAGATAACTGTAATAGTAGTATCTTTATATTGAGAGCGCTGTAACGAACAGTGAGAGTAGGATCTTAAATCTTTCCAGTCCCTTATAGACCCTTTAACTATATTAGTAAGCTGTAGTTACTAGAAGGGGCTTATAGGCTACTTTATAATTTCCGCAAAAAGATTTACTATATAAAAACAAAAAAATCGACTTACAGCTATACAAACGAGACGCCTATATACACAATTTAATAAATTCCACTAATAACAAGCAACCCTTATAAGTAACTCTATCCAACAATTATACTATTAAATAGCCCTAATTCTTAGCTTTTAAATAGTATACTTCTTAAATTTCTACTATTGCTAGTTATAGAGAAAATCGCAGTTAAAGTTAACTATAGGTTAGGCAACTTTGCCTTAGTTAATTCTAGATGTTTTACATCTAGTAACAGCAATATCTCTACTAAAAATTAACGTAACAAGACCTAATAAGGGTTACGTAATAGAGCAACTAGTAGGCATAAAAATAGGCTATATAGGGTAGCTTATTTTTAACACTCCCTCTAGAAATATAAGAAGTAACTAGTTCTATAAGCAACTTAGCTCCTTTAAAGGATATCTAAGTTAGAATTAACTAACAAAATACAGTACTAATAATAGAACTAAATAACATAACTAATTCCAGCAATTCCAGGGTAGTTATAGTTGAATATAACTAGTTATTGTTGATTATTTTTGTTGTTTTCGATTTTTAACTGTTTTTCGTTGCTTTTCGATTTTTTAAGTGTTTTTATTGCTTTTATAAGCTAACTAGAAAGCTCTAGTAACTTAATGAATTGTTAATGCTTTTAAATAGCAAGAGGCTTAGTTAGGCTATCTGCTAGCATCTAATTTATATTAATATAACTAACCTTAGCTATACCTTTACAAATCTTTTCCCTAATGTAGTTAAACTTCAAAAGGGTGTGCTTAGTTCTACTATATAATGTTAGGTTGTAAGCAGTAACTATAGCGCCTTAATTATTACACCTAATAGGAATAGGAGGGGTTAAAGGCAGCTTTACCTCCTTAAAAAGGCTGTAGAGCTACTCTAATTCCCTAATAGCTTCTAATAATGTATTAGATTCTACTTCTAAGGTAGAAAGGGCAATAGTACTAGCTTTTTTTGATTTCCAGCTAATAGGTCCACTAGCTAGCTTATATAGATAAGTATAGGTTAATTTAGAAGAGGTTTTATTACTAGCAAAATCGCTATTGCAATAACTAAGGAGGGTTTTAAGTACTTCTTTAGAGCTAAAAGCTTTAGAAAAGGACCCTAGTAGTATAGAATGCTTATAAATAATAGCAAAGCTTCTAGTACTACTTAAGTACCTTAAGAGGTACTTAGAGGCGTTTAGGTGCTCTATATAGGGCTTAGCTAGAAAGGTTGATAGCCACTAAACAGAAAAAGTAATATTAGCTCTAGTTAGCAACATTAGGTACATTATAGTGCCTTTTATGCTCTAATAAAGCTTATAATCGGATTTTAAGAGGAGTTTTATAACTAGTTGCTTTAGAATTCCTAGCTGTATAGGGATAGAAGCTAGCTTAATATCTAGTATTTTAAATCTTTCTAGGGCTTTAAGGATGTATTAAGATTAGTGGATTTTAATAGACCTTTTAGACCTATTACGGGTGATTTATACACCTAGAAAGAATTCTGCTGGTTCTCTATCTTCTATTAGATAAGCTTAATTTAGTAGCTTTTTAAGCTTATTAATATATTGTAAATTAGGCCTAATTAGAAGACAGTTATCTACATAAGTAGCAATATATGTAGATGTAGCTAGGTTATAAAAGACTGCTGGGTCTAATATAAGAGGTTTAAATCTATGCTTTTAAAGTAATTCTATTAGAATTTGCTGCTATTCTCTAGGACTTTACTTTAGACTATAGAGGGATTTTTCTAGCTTAATTACTTGCTCTTTAGAGGGCTTATAATTACAGCTTTTTAGTAGCTTAGCTACTAATAGCAATGCTTGCTCTGTAAATTTAACAAATCTATCTAGGATTTCTATATAAATAGCTTCTTTTAGCTTGCTATTTAGAAACGCTTCTATAAAGTCAATTTACTTAACTTCCTAGTTATTAAAAGCTGCAAGAGCTAATAATATACGCTAGCTAGGAGGAATACTAGTTGCAGTAAAGGTCTCTAGGTAATCTTAACCTTCTATTTGCATAAATCCCTTAGCAACAAAGCAGGCCTTATATTTAATAGGATTATTTTCTTTATCCTTTTTTAGCCTATAGACAAGCCTATTCTTTAGAACTCTTTAGCCCTTAGGTACTTAGTCTTTCCCTATAAATTTAAAGGTTCTAGCAGCTAATAGCTGCTTAAATTCGCTATAGGTAGCTTCTATCTAATGCTGCTTAGTAGAGCTTTTTAGGGCTTGCTTCCACGTGTTAGGAAGTTTATCCTTACTATTAGAAGTAATAGCTGCTTTAGTCCTAGCCTTAAAACATAGATCCTTAATTAAGGAAAATATGTCTCTATCTAAATCTATAGCATCAGCATTAGCTTTAGCTTCTATAGGTTCTATATTAGCCTAAGGGGCCTCTATAGATATAGGGGCTTTAGGGGCCTCTATAGCTTCTATAGGGTTGCTTAGTAGAAGAGCTTAATTTTCTATAGGTTCTAGTGGATAATTTAGTACATCTAGATAACTAGAATAAGGATACTTAGGAGTATAATTATCTTCTAATTGCTGCTAGTTATTAATTTCTCTCTCTAAAGGATTATTTACTATAGAACCAATAGAAACCTTAGGGATGCCCTATAAAATAGAACCTATTCCTTCTATAATTTTAACGAAGCTAGTCTTTATAATAGCTTATTTAGAGGGGATGTATATTAGATATACATTAGAACCTAGTGTAGCTAAAAGTCTACTAGGAATAGTTCTTTTAGCTAGCTTCTACAACCTAGATCTCTATTCTAATAGGATTAGAACTTCGCAATAGAAGCCTATAGCTCTAATTTTAGAAAAATTAGGCTTATAGGTCTTAGAAGGCTCTAAATTAGCTAAATATAGCTGTTTAGGACTTAGTAGTTTAGTACTATTTGCAGTAGTATTAACTAAATCTACTATAGCAGGAAGGATGTAAGACTATAGATATAGAGGTAATTGTAACTACTGTAGGGTAGCACGCAAACAGTCTAGAAGTACCCTTATAGCTCTCTCTATTAGCTTATTCTATTTGTAAATATAGAGGCAAGAGGTACTAAAGTAAATACCCTTAGAAGATAGCTAAGCTTACAACCTAGTATTAATTTCTGTACTACTATTAAAATAAAGATGTTTAAGGTAGCAGTTATACTAGTTTTTTAATTCCTTAAAGAAGCCTTTAATACAGCTATAGAGAGTAGAACTCTCTTTATTAGCTAGATTAAAAGACTACTTATACTGTAATTTTCTATTAATTAGAAAAAGAACTAGAGGCCTCTTATTGTGCAGTATAGGCTCTATTTTAACAGTATCTCCCTCTATAATATCTAAATATCTAGGGGGGTTAGGAATAGCATACTTACTAGGTCTTCTAACAGCTTTAGCTTAGTTGTAAGCTAGGCAGTTAAAATCCTTTTCCTTAATTTTTATAAAATTAGAAATACCTTTAGTAATAGAAGTAGTCTTCTTTAGTAAAGGGAGTTCTATATGCCCTAATCTAATATACTAAGTAGCAGCTAATTCTAGGAGCTTCTTATAGGAAGAAGAAGCAGTAGGATTTATACTACTAGAATTATTATTAGAGCTAGCTTCCTATTGCTCCCTATCTTGCTAGATCTCTTAAGAACTACAGGCCTTGTTTAAGGGATCTAGACGGCTATTTCCTCTAATATCCAGCAACTTAGGATTTAGACCTTCTAAATCCCTATTATTAGAAGGAATCTAACTAGGAGCCCGTTTAGGAACTAGGGCTAATAGCTCTATAGCATTGTTATTAGTATTATCTTCTTCTTTAAAATTAAATAATTTCTTAATTTAGCTATATTTCTCTAGATTAAAACTAGGCTGTTAAGGGATTTAAACCTCTATAGAATAACTAGCATTATAACCGCTATTATAACTATTGCTAGCTAGAAATCCTATATAAGAGAGATTAGCGTAGTTTTTATACACTCTAGGGGTCTCTTGCCCCTTAAGCTGTAAGAAGAAACTATACTTTTTAGAATTTAGAAGCCTACAGCAGCTTCTATTAGCTAAAAATAGCTAATTTCTAAGGAGAGTGCCCCCTATTAAATAGTGCTTTAAACCACTAATTAGGTTAGTATCTAAACCTAGGCAATATAGAGCATCCTTTAGAGCTAAAGGCCTATATTTAGCTGGATTTATACTAACTAGTACCTAGAATACAGCAGTTCCCTGTTCTTTAGGATAAATAGAACCTTCTCTAGTAGCAATAGGCGCGGTTTTACCCTTTTTTATAGGCTTAAAAGTCCTAAAAAATGCCTTATTGTTAACTATATAATAGGTAGAACCTGTATTGTATAGTAAGGAGTTTTTAATTATTCTATTAGAATAGTTAAAAGAAGGGGTATTATTACTAGTAGTACTAGTATCACTAGTAGTGGATTCTATATCTAAATCGTAAGAATTATCACTACTAGAACTGCTAGATTCACTATTGGAATCTATAGTATCCTAGTTGCTAGTAGATAGGTTATAACAACCTATAGCAAAAGCAGCTTCTCTATCCTTATTCCTAGAGTTTTTGTTACTTCTTCTTTGGCCCTTCCACTTCTTCTTATTCTTAGAGGCTTTATCTATATCTTTAGAGGCATTAGAATCATTAGAATTAAAATCGTTAGAATTCTTCTTCTAATTAGGAGGATTCTTTCCTTAATTAGCCTTATTATTATTAGAACCATTAGAAGCCTTATAACTAAGAGCTTTAGATATAGAGGAGCTTTTATCTCTTTGTTCTTCTAATAAATCAGCTATAAGAAACTGTAAATTCAGCATTTTTACAGATAGACCTTGTGCTCTAGTAGCTCTAATAGAATATTGCTGCCTTTTAGCCTAGCTAGGGAAGGTCTTCTTTAAAGCATTAACATAATGATTTACCTAGTCAATAGAATTAATAGCTACACTATAGAGCTATAATCTAGCTAGTAAATTATTAAATTCAGCATTAAAGGCCTCTAAAGATCCCTTATAGTTCAAAAACGATAAGTCATAATAACTAGTATATAGCGTACTACGTTGTATTTTAGCACTCTATAAATACTGCCTAACTAGAACGTTATAGGCATCTACAGGGGACTTATGCTAGCTTATAGCAGCTTAAGGTCTAGATTAGCAACTATCTCTTATAATTATAAGGATAATAGCTTGCTCTAAATCTACTAAAGTACTAGCTATACTAGGATTATTAATAAATTAAGGGAATCCTAGTGCCCTAAATTAAATAGTTAAAGCTTACTTCTACTGTTTAAAATTTTTAGGGCCTTTTAGCTTAGCAGCCTCTAGAATAAAGTAGACCTTTTTATTTAACTCTTTTATAGTGTCTTTATTAAAAGTAGGCAGAAAAGTAGCACTATTAGAGGAACTAGAAGGTTTAGGGGCTTTAAAAGAGACTTTAGAAGCTCTTTTAGAAGTAATAGAATCTACTACCTTAGAGAGAGACTCTATAGAGAGATTACCTATAGATGTAATTATAGTATCTAATTTACTTAGTAAATTAGCTATATTACCTTTATTTTAGCTTTATTTTGCTTCACTATACCTAATAAATCTATTTAGGGTCTTTTGTTGCTTATCTATTTAAGCTTTTAGATTAGCTTAAACATTATAGACTTACACTACTCTTTTAGAAGCTAATCTAGCTTCTTTTAGAGCCTTCTTAGCTGTATAATCTTCTTTATTAGAAGAGGAATCTACTGGCTAAGGGGGGGACCTTGCTGGACTAGGAAAGCTAGTAGCAGCAGCTAGATTAGCTAGTGTACTAGAACTACTACCCCGTTTAGGGCTTATGCTCTTTCCCTTACCTATTCCTTTTGGTGCCATTTTAAAGGATTTTAATAGCTAATTTAACGCTCTTTATAGCTAATTATAGCTTAAATTACAGTAGAAAAGGTAGTAAATAACAGTAATAACCTCTACTAGATATTAATAGATTGCTTTATTATAGGCCTAGAAGTGCCCTATATCTTCAGAAATTATACTGAGATTTTTCTCTAATTTCTTTTGTAATAGGTATAACGGGCTCTAAAGGCTGCATTGTATCGCGATCTATATACACATACAATTTGTATAGCAGACTAGATTAACAAGCAGTTGCGAGGGGCATAAAACATAGGTCCTAGCTATTTTTAGCCAAAAAATTCAGGAGATTCTTCTCCAATTAGGTTCTAATAAATTAGTAGAGACCTAGGTATAGCTAATTTAGGGATATCCAGCTAATTCCTACTTTAAAATCCTAACTAGTGGGATTACTACATAAATTAATTCTGCAACCGAAAACATAGAAATATTTGCAACAAGAGCTGTTAGGCGTGCACTACAAATTGTAGTATAGCTACTAACAGAGGTGCATAGGGTGCACAATATACAAGATAACAGCATAACAACAAGCAATGCAGTGCAGCGCTAAGCTTATTTCTTAATAGAAATAATTAATTAAGCAGTGCCTAATAAAACGATTTACAGTGCAAATGTAATGTGTACAGATTTGTATATTTTAATGTTGCGCAACAATAGAACCTAGCTATTAAGAATAGCTTCAAAAGTGTATATACACTAGGTGCATAGAACTAGTGCAGGAGGCACAGGGTGGGCAGAATGAAAACACTAGTATAGTAGCTAGCGATATATGTGCAGTAGGTATTAATAGCTTCCAGCAAGCTACTAATAGCAGCAATAGCTGCTAGCGCAGGTCTTAATATAGCTTCTAGTGGGTAATACAGTATATAATAGTAGATTTTCAGCGGGCTAACAGCTTGCAGATAGGTCTTCCGGGCTTATAACCTATTGAAAATAATAGGGATTATAGAACTAAATATCTAAGAGAGTAGTAGTCTCTTAGATTTAGCACCTGTAATTGCTCCTAGCAATTATTACGTAGTGGAAGCAGCAGCGGCCTAAATTAAGCTGTAGTGTATAGTATAGATTACGTAGAGGCAATAGATAACTGTAATAGTAGTATCTTTATATTAAGAGCGCTGTAACGAACAGTAAGGGTAGGATCTTAAATCTTTCCAGTCCCTTATAGACCCTTTAACTATATTAGCAGGCTATAGTTGCTAGAAGGGGCTTATAGGCTACTTTATAATTTCTGCAAAAAGATTTACTATATAAAAACAAAAAAATCGACTTACGGCTATACAAACGAGATGCCTATATACACAATTTAATAAATTCCACTAATAATAAGCAACCCTTATAAGCAACTCTATCTAATAATTATACTATTAAATAGCCCTAATTCTTAGCTTTTAAATAGTATACTTCTTAAATTTCTACTATTGCTAGTTGTAGAGAAAATCGCAGTTAAAGTTAACTATAGGTTAGGCAACTTTGCCTTAGTCGATTCTAGATGTTTCGCATCTAGTAACAGCAATATCTCTACTAAAAATCAACGTAACAAGACCTAATGAGGGTCACGTAATAGAGCAACTAGTAGGCATAAAAATAGGCTATACAGGGTAGCTTATTTTTAACATTAGTCCTTGCCTTAAAGCATAGATCCTTGATTAAGGAAAATATGTCTCCATCTAAATCCATAGCATCAGCATCAATAGATTCAGCTTCAGCTTCTATAGGTTCTATATTGGCCTGAGGGGCTTCTATAGATATAGGGGCTTTAGGGGCCTCTATAGCTTCTATAGGGTTGCTTGGTAGAAGAGCTTGATCTACAGGTTCTAGTGGATGATTCAGCACATCTAGATGACTAGGATAAGGATACTTAGGAGTATAATTATCTACTAACTGCTGGTCATTAACTTCTCCCTCTAAAGGATTATCCACTATAGAACTAATAGGAACCTTAGGGATGCCCTGTGAAATAGGACCTATTCCTTCTATAATTTTAACGAAGCTAGTCTTTATAACAGCTCGTTTAGAGGGGATGTATATTAGATATACATTAGAACCTAGCGTAGCTAAAAGTCTACTAGAAATAGTTCTTTTAGCTAGCTTCTGCAACCTAGATCGTTATTCTAAAGGAATTAGAACTTCGCAATAGGAGCCTATAGCCCTTATTTTAGTAAAATTAGGCTTATAGGTCTTAGAAGGCTCTAAATTAGCTAGATATAGCTGTTTAGGACTTAGTGGTTTAGTACTATTTGCAGTAGTATTAACTAAATCCACTATAGCAGGAAGGATGTAAGACTATAGATATAGAGGTAATTGTAACTACTGTAGGGTAGCACGCAAACGGTCTAGAAGTACCCTTATAGCTCTCTCTATTAGCCTATTCTGTTTATAAATATAGAGGCAAGAGGTGCTAAAGCAAATACCCTTAGAAGATAGCTAAGCTTGCAACCTAGTATTAATTTCTATACTACTATTAAAATAAAGGTGTTTAGGGTAGTAGTTATACTAGTTCTTTAATTCCTTAAAGAAGCCTTTAATACAGCTATAAAGAGTAAAACCCTCTTTATTAACTAGATTAAAAGACCACTTATACTGTAATTTTCTATTAATTAGAAAAAGAACTAAAGGCCTCTTATTGTGCAGTATAGGCTCTATTTTAACAGTATCTCCCTCTATAATATCTAAACATCTAGAGGGGTTAGGAATAGTATGCTTACTAGGTCTTCTAACAGCTTTAGCTTAGTTGTAAGCTAGGCAGTTAAAATCCTTTTCCTTGATTTTTGTAAAATTAGGAATACCTTTAGTAATAGAAGCAGTTTTCTTTAGTAAAGGGAGTCCTATATGCCCTAATCTAATATACTAAGTAGCAGCTAATTCTAGAAGCTTCTTATAGGAAGAAGAAGCAGTAAGATTACTACTAGAATTATTATTAGAGCTAGCTTCCTGTTGCTCTCTATCTTGCTAGATCTCTTAAGAACTATAGGCCTTGTTTAAGGGATCTAGACGGCCATTTCCTCCAATATCCAGCAACTTAGGATTTAGACCTTCTAAATCCCCGTTATTAGAAGGAATCTAACTAGGAGCCTGTTTAGGAACTAGGGCTAATGGCTCTATAGCATCGTTATTGGTATTATCTTCTTCTTTAAAATTAGATAATTCCTTAATTTAGCTATATTCCTCTAGATTAAAACTAGGCTGTTAAGGGATTTAAACCTCTATAGGATAACTAGCATTATAACTGCTATTATAACTATTACTAGCTAGAAATCCTATATAAGAGAGATTAACGTGGTTTTTATATACTCTAGGGGTCTCTTGCCCCTTAAGCTGTAGAAAGAAACTATGCTTTTTAGGATTTAGAAGCCTACAGCAGCTTCTATTAGCTAGAAATAGCTGATTTCTAAGGAGAGTGCCCCCTATTAAATAGTGCTTTAGACTACTAATTAGGTTAGTATCTAAACCTAGGCAATATAGAGCATCCTTTAGAGCTAAAGGCCTGTATTTAGCTGGATTTATACTAACTAGTACCTAGAATACAGCAGTTCTCTGTCCTTTAGGATAAATAAGACCTCTTCTAGTAGCAATAGGCGCGGTTTTACCCTTTTTTATAGGCTTAAAAGTCCTAAAAAATGCCTTATTGTTAACTATATAATAGGTAGAACCTATATTGTATAGTAAGGAGTTTTTAATTATTCCTTTAGAGTAATTAAAAGAAGGGGTATTATTACTAGTAGTACTAGTATCACTAGTAGTAGATTCTATATCTAAGTCGTAAGAATTATCACTACTAGAACTGCTAGAATCATTAGATTCTATAGTATCCTAGTTGCTAGTAGATAGGTTATAACAACCTATAGCAAAAGCAGCTTCTCTATCCTTATTCCTAGAATTTTTGTTACTTCTTCTTCGGCCCTTCTACTTCTTCTTATTCTTAGAGGCTTTATCTTAATCTTTTTCTTTAGAGGCATTAGAATCGTTAGAATTAGAATTAGAATTCTTCTTCTGATTAGTAGGATTCTTTCCTTAGTTAGCTTTATTATTATTAGAACTATTAGAATTAGAAGCTTTATAACTAAGAGCCTTAGATATAGAGGAGCTTTTATCTCTTTATTCTTCTAATAAGTTAGCTATAAGGAACTGTAAATTCAGCATTTTTACAGATAGACTTTGTGCTCTAGCAGCTCTAATAGAATATTGCTGCCTTTTAGCCTAGCTAGGGAAGGTCTTCTTTAAAGCATTAATATAATAATTTACCTAGTTAATAGAATCAATAGCTACACTATAGAGCTGTAATCTAGCTAGTAAATTATTAAATTCAGCATTAAAGGCCTCTAAAGATCCCTTATAGTTTGAAAACGATAAGTTGTAATAACTAGCATATAGCGTACTACGTTGTATTTTAGCACTCTGCGAATACTGCCTAACTAGAACGTTATAGGCATCTATAGGGGACTTATGCTAGCTT
This sequence comes from Atkinsonella hypoxylon, assembly GCA_000729835.1. Taxonomy (NCBI): domain Eukaryota; kingdom Fungi; phylum Ascomycota; class Sordariomycetes; order Hypocreales; family Clavicipitaceae; genus Atkinsonella; species Atkinsonella hypoxylon. Next base: position 45,013 of record JFHB01000146.1, read on the forward strand.
ATAGCAGCTTAAGGTCTAGATTAGCAACTATCTCTTATAATTATAAGGATAATAGCTTGTTCTAAATCTACTAAAGTACTAGCTATACTAGGATTATTAATAAATTAAGGGAATTCTAGTGCCCTAAATTAAATAGTTAAAGCTTGCTTCTACTGTTTAAAATTTTTAGGGCCTTTTAGCTTAGCAGCCTCTAGAATAGAGTGGACCTTCTTATTTAACTCTTTTATAGTGCCTTCATTAAAAGCAGGCAGAAAAGTAGCACTATTAGAGGAACTAGAAGGTTTAAGGACTTTAAAAGAGACTTTAGAAGTCTTAGAAGTAATAGGATCTGCTTTAGGAGACCCTATAGAGAGATTACCTATAGATGTAATTATAGTATCTAATTTACTTAGTAAATCAGCTATATTACCTTTATTTTAGCTTTGTTTTGCTTCACTATGCCTAATAAATCTATTTAGAGTCTCTTATTGCTTATCTATTTAAGCTTTTAGATCAGCTTAAACATTATAGACTTGCACTACTCTTTTAGAAGCTAATCTAGCTTCCTTTAGAGCCTTCTTAGCTGTATAATCTTCTTTATTAGAAGAGGAATCTACTAGCTAAGAGGGGGATCTAGCTAGACTAGGAAAGCTAGTAGCAGCAGCTGGATTAGCTGGTGTACTAGAACCACTACCCCTTTTAGGGCTTGTGCTCTTTCCCTTGCTTGTTCCTTTTGGTGCTATTTTAAGGGTTTAAAAAGTAGCTAATTTAACGCTCTTTTATAGCTAATTATAGCCTAAATTACAGTGGAAATAGTAGTAAATAACAGTAATAATTCTTACTAAATATAGGCTAGAAGTGCCCTATATCTTTAGAAATTATACTAAGATTTTTCTCCAATTTCTTTTGTAATAGGTATAACGGGCTCTAAAGGCTGCGTTATATCGCGATCTGTATGCATATACAATTTGTATAGCAGACTAGATTGACAAGCGGTTGCGAGAGGCATAAAACACAGGTTCTAGCTATTTTTAGCTAAAAAATTCAGGAGATTCTTCTCCAATTAGGTTCTAACAAATTAGTGGAGACCTAGGCACAGCTAATTTAGGGATATCTAGCTAATTCCTACTTTAAAATCCTAACCGGTAGGATTACTATATAAATTGATTCTGCGACCGAAAACATAGGAATATCTAACGGCAATAAGAGCTGTTAGGCGTACACTATAAATTGTAGTATAGCTACTAACAGAGGTGCATAGGGTGCACAATATAACAACAACAACAAGCGATGTAGTGCAGCGCTAAGCTTATTTCTTAATAGAAATAATTAATTAGGCAGTGCCTAATAAAACAATTTGCAGTGCAAATGTAATATATATAGATATATATATTTTAATGTTGCGCAACAATAGAACCTAGCTATTAAGAATAGCTTTAAAAGTGTGTATATATAGGGTGTATAGAGTGTAGGAGGCATAGGGTGGGCAGAATAAAAACACTAGTATAGTGGCTGGCGATGTATATGCAGCAGGTATTAATAGCTTCCAGCAAGCTACTAATAGTAGCAATAGCTGCTAGCGCAGGTCTTAATATAGCTTCTAGTGGGTAATACAGTACACAATAGTAGATTTCAGCGGGCTAACAGCTTGCAGATAGGTCTTCCGGGCTTATAACCTATTGAAAATAATAGGGATTACAGGACTAGATAGAAGAGGGTAGTAGTCTCTTATATTTAGCACCTGTAATTGCTCCTAGCAATTATTACGTAGTGGAAGCAGCAGCGGCCTAAATTAAGCTGTAGTGTATAGTATAGATTACGTAGAGGCAATAGATAACTGTAATAGTGGTATCTTTATATTGAGAGCGCTGTAACGAACAGTGAAGGTAGGATCTTGAATCTTTCCAGTCCCTTATAGACCTACTAACTATATTAGCGAGCTATAGTCGCTAGAAGGGGCTTATAGGCCACTTTATAATTTCTGCAAAAAGATTTACTATATAAAAACAAAAAAATCGACTTACGGCTATACAAACGAGATACCTATATATACAATTTAATAAATTCCACTAATAACAAGTAACTCTTATAAGCAACTCTATCTAACAATTATACCATTAAATAGCCCTAATTCTTAGCTTTTAAATAGTATACTTCTTGAATTTCTACTATTGCTAGTTGTAGAGAAAATCGCTGTTAAAGTTGACTATAGGTTAGGCAACTTTGCCTTAGTCGATTCTAGATGTTTCGCATCTAGTAACAGCGATATCTCTACCAAAAATCAACGTAACAAGACCTAATAAGGGTCACGTAATAGAGCAACTAGTAGGCATAAAAATAGGCTATACAGGGTAGCTTATTTTTAACACTTATAAATAATAGCAAAGCTTCTAGTACCACTTAAGTACCTTAGGAGGTGCTTAGAGGCGTTCAGGTGCTCTATATAGGGCTTGGCTAGAAAGGTTAATAGCCACTGAACGGAAAAAGCAATATCAGCTCTAGTTAGCAACATTAGGTACATTATAGTGCCTATTATGCTCTAATAAAGCTTATAATCGGATTTTAAGAGAAGTTTTGTAACTAGTTGCTTTAGAATTCCCAGCTAAATAGGGATAGAAGCCGGCTTAGCATCTAGCATTTTAAATCTTTCTAGTGCTTCAAGGATGTATTAAGATTGGTGGATTTTAATAGACCTTTTAGACCTATTACGGGTGATTTGCACACCTAGAAAGAATTCTGCTGGTCCCCTATCTTCTATTGGATAGGCTTGATTTAGTAGCTTTTTAAGCTTATTGATATATCGTAAATTAGTGTTACGGTGTGATCCGACGTGGGTTTGTCGGAAGTAACGATGGGTTGTTGGATTCAATAGGTTATGCAAAGATTCGTAAGAGGAGTTGTAAGAGTTGCTGTAGGGAGCATCTAGTAATAGTGTTCTAGTAAATAATAGTTAATTGTTTAATCTAACTACCTAAGTGTTACTTCTAACTACTTATATATAATTGCAGTTATGTGCACTAGTGACCTATAGGTCTATAGAATTATCCTATAATAAGTGCTACCTCTATAAAAAAGATTAGCTGTTTTAGCTGTTCTAAAAATTAATTGTTAGTTATTAGAAGGTATATTAGATTAAACTAAATAACTTATTAATCTAGCTATTATAAAAGGCGTAAAAAGGTAGTTGTTATTTTATTGCGCAATTATACATTGTTATTATTGTAGTGCAATCTGCAGTATAGGTTGCTATATTTATGTATTTTCCTGTGCACTTATAATACCTAAATTACACTTATAATCTAGTAACTATTAAATCTATATATTAAATTAATAGATTTCCTTAAACCTAATAGAGCGTTAAAGCTTATTCTATATCCTATATATAAGTGAAGTTACATAAAATTATCCTAGATAATATTAAATCCTATAAATTAATCTTATATAATAAAGCTAATTTATTAAATCTATATAGTATATTCTTTATGTAAAATTATTCTATATAGTGTTAAAAGCATTAAAAATTAATTTATATTAAAGTAAATTTTCTATTAAATCTCTTTAGTATATTTCTTTATATATATATAGCTTATTTTAATCCTTAAGCATTAGTAATAGCAGTAAATTGTTAGTTAGTTATAGTAAGCTGTTAGTTCTCTTTAGAAAGTAAAGCTAAAGGATATTCCTAGCAGCTTTAAAGAGAGTTTTACCTAGAAAGCGCTAGTTTTATACTTAGCAGGCGTTTCTACTAGTTTACCTATAGCTAGCCTCTTAGTTAGTGTTTTTACCTTAGTTAGCGTTAGCTTTACTATAGAAGGTATCTTTTATAGAATTAATAAAGAGAAATATATTAAAGATAGGTTAATTAGTATAAACTAAGCACTTCTTCTACATTAAATAGTGCTAAATCTATTACTAAAGAGGCTTTATATAGCAATAAGCTAGTTAGCTAAGCGTTCTAAGAAGTCTATATAAATATAGTTAATTTTATATTATAAGTATCTATTTTCTGCCTATAGTATATTAATATTGCTAGTAACCTTTAGTAGGGTTTTATTTTTATTAATAACATTATTAATACCTTTATTAAATTAACTTATACTATCTAGTTAGTTATATATACTGTAGATAGCAGTCTATAATTTATTAAACTACTTATTAAATAGACCTCCTTTAGCCTCTATCTTAACCTAGTTAATCTTTTTATTTAACTTATTAATTTTAGTAATATAGAGGTTAAGTTACTTCTATATAGTATTGCTATCTATAGAAGTGTTCTTAAGGTAGGCTTTAATTATTTCCTTAGCGTTAAATTTACACTTTTCCTAAAGAAGACTATTACACTAAGTTTAGAACTACACCTTAGCTAATAGAATAAACAGTAAGTCTATATAGCTAATACTAGCTAAGGTACCTATAATAGTGCTATTAATTCTACTAAATTTATTAGAGAAGTAAATAGTAAGTAACGCTACCTATAACAGTAAACTAATAAATAAATCTATAGTAACAGTTTCTTTATCTCTTTTTACTATATTGCTACTATAGTATATAGTAGCTACTACTTTTGCCTATATCTTACCTTTTTTAGCTACTTTAGCGTTATCTATAGATACCTTAGCATTCTTACCTTTATATTGCTAGTTCTAGCGCTTTACTTTATAGTTATTATAAATTCTAAAGATATATATTACTATATTCTACTAAAGTAAGTAATATACATTATCTTTAGAGACCTTAATGCTAGTTTTATCTATTATACTGCCTTTAAGGGTAAATTTATAGGTATAAGTATAGATAGTATTTTCTATATTCTATACCTTTTCTTTAGCTCTATTAGTGTAATAATACTAACTATAGTCTTCTGTAATAGGCTCTACATTAGTAATATTAATATTATCTTTAATTTCTACAGAAATAGTGCTAGAAATAAACTTATTAACTTTTAAGGTGCCCTTAGCACTTCTAAGCCTACTAAAAGTGCTATATAGGCAGTAGAAATTAAGTAATATAAGATAAGTTTTAATGTTATTTAGCTCTATAGCTACTATATTACCTTTATAGTTATATTCTTACTCCTTAAACTTAAAACCTTTACTTTTAGCGTTAAAACTATTGTTATAATTAATATATATATTAAAAGCAATATATTCTTCTTTAGGTTTAAATAGTAGTAGTATTATAGCTTAAGTATAGTTACTATTATTATTCCCTTCTTAGAATAAGCTATTTAGGTTTACTAGAATTAATAATTCTAAACTACTAAAAAAAAAAAATAATAGTAGTAGATTTTCTGTAAAGAGAATAGAAAAGGCTAGAAGTAGCTCTATAAAGGCTAGTTAGTTCTGTAGGCTATAGGAATTTACTCTATAAGCAGTCTATTGCCTTTAGTGTAGTATTTTAGTGTTTAACTGTTAAAAGTAGCTAAATAATAGCCTAAGGGAATAGAAAGAGCAGTAACTATAATAGTATTAATAAATTTATAAGATTTTATAATATATAAAGGTGTAAAGAAAAGGTTATATAGTAGAAAGTGTAAAAATTCGTAAAAGTAAAGGTAAATTTATAGAAAAAGTAGGTTAAAACAACAGTATATAGATTTATAGGTGTTTTCTTTTTAACCTTCTATAATTCTATAATATAGATTAATTTTAATAGTTCTAATAATAATAAATAAGGATATAAAGAAAGAGATACTAAAGAATTTAAATAATTTATTATATAATAAAGGAAATTAAGACTTATAAGGAAAAGAGTTAGTAGTAAGCTTCTACTAGCTAATTTAGAGCTTTTTAGTAGGCTATATTACTCTTCTAACAACATTAATACTCTTCTTCTTAATTTATAAAGTGTTTCTATAGATATTTATTTATAATTTTAGAAGCATTAACTTTAAGCTTATCTTTAGCAATCTATTAGTTATCTTTAGTAGAGAACTCTTTCTATTATATAAGGAATTCTAGATATAGCTTACTTAACCTACTGTAGAAATATTAGATTTAATAGGTATAAATTTGCTTAATTTCCTAATAGTTCTCTATACTAAACCCTTCTATTACAATTAGCAGTAGTAGTTACTCTTTCTAGTTAAAAGGGTCTTTACTTTATCTTAGCTTCTAAAGGTAAGCTGCTAATACTACTAGGTGTATATATAAATCCAGTAGGAAATCTAGGCAAAACAACAATAGGCTTACTTTTGCAAGAACCTTATATAGCTCTATCTATTAAGGAGACTATTTCTTTTTTAGCTTTTCTAGAAGTATATATCCTTAGTGTAATTATAAGTAAACTATATCCTCTACTTTAATGTTAATAGGCTTATGCTAGGCGTTGTATTTAATCTTGCTTAAGGCATTTACTATACTAATAGCTGTTTCTGCCTCTCGCTAGTATAGCTTCTAAAGTATAGCTATATTGCTTGCATCTGTTCTGTCGCTAGGAACGTTATCTAATTAGATTAGATTAACAACAGTAGCTAGTTAGAAACTTGTTAAAAATAAGCTACCCTGTATAGCCTATTTTTATGCCTACTAGTTGCTCTATTACGTGACCCTCATTAGGTCTTATTACGTTAATTTTTAGTAGAGATATCGTTGTTACTAGATGTAAACATCTAGATTTGACTAAGGCAAAGTTGCCTAACCTATAGTCAACTTTAACTGCGATTTTCTCTACAACTAGCAATGGTAGAAATTCAAGAAGTATACTATTTAAAAGCTAAGAATTAGGGCTATCTAATGGTATAATTGTTGGATAGAGTTACTTATAAGGGTTGCTTGTTATTAGTGGAATTTGTTAAATTGTGCACGTAGGCGTCTCGTTTGTATAGCCGTAAGTTAATTTTTTTGTTTTTATATAGTAAATCTTTTTGCAGAAATTATAAAGTAGCCTATAAGCTCCTTCTAGCGACTACGGCCTGCTGATATAGTTAAAGGGTCTATAAGGGACTAGAAAGATTTAAGATTCTACCCTTACTGTTCGTTACAGCGCTCTCAATATAAAGATACTACTATTACAGTTATCTATTGCCTCTACGTGATCTATACTATACACTACAGCTTAATTTAGGCTGCTGCTGCTTCCACTACGTAATAATTGCTAGGAGCAATTACAGGTGCTAAATCTAAGAGACCACTACCCTCTTAGATATCTAGTCCTGTAATCCCTATTATTTTCAATAAAACTATACACAAGTTCGTTAGGGGAAATCCCTATACTAGCTGCTACTACATTATTAAGTTAGTGCTGTAGTGCTAGAAGTATTGCAGTCTATAGTGTGATATTAGTAACGAGATTATAGGCTATTATAGGCTATTTAGTAGATTTATAACTGTATAGTATTAAACAGCAATAATAACTGTTTAATTCTTCTGTTTAGCTGTTCTATCTGTCTGCAGGTAGTAAGCTATAGCTATAAGCAATTTACTTCTAATTTAGGTAAATATACTCCTCTAGACGTTAGAAATAAACTTTAGATCTTAGTCGCTTACAATCTACTTAGAAAGGCTTTAGTCTAATAAATACAGTATCTATAAGAGCAGTTCTGCCTAAATTTCTACTGTATATATTGTATGCCTAGGTATAAGGATTATTTACTTGCTAAATAGGCAATTTACTAAATACAGTAAGTTATAGAAGCTATATTTATCTTTTTGCTATAGAGTGTTTGTTAAGCTAACTTTAGGTATATTAGTAATAAAATTAAGCGAAATTGTATAGAAGAGAGTTAGAACTAACTCTAACAACCTTAATTCCTCTAGCGGCTTACTGCAGTTAATTGCATTTTCTTTATAGGTGCAGCAGTAAGCAATATAGGCTTAAATTCGCTTATACATCCGCGGAAAGTAAACTGCCTGCAATTCTACTGCTATTCTATAGGCGCTAAAATAGTTCCGATTATTATAGACTGTTTTAAGGATAGATCCTACAACCTTTATAGATATATACAGTTAGAATAGGCCTTTTCTATTATAATAGTACAAAAGTCTGTTGTCTTATAGGGTCTATCTATACAGCAGAATCCTTAGCCTTTATTGTTAATTTTGCTAATCCTGCTTTTCGCAAAAGTCCTTAATACCTTCTATAATTGTTAAAAATATATGTTAAAATATATAAGGCTTTGTAATCCTAGGTTCAGTTGGATCGGTCCACTCTTTTGATCTTAATAGGTTATGAGCCCGGAAGACCTATCTGCAAGCTGTTAGCCCGCTGAAATCTACTATTGTGTACTGTATTACCCACTAGAAGCTATATTAAGACCTGCGCTAGCAGCTATCGCTGCTATTAGTAGCTTGCTGGAAGCTATTAATACCTGCCGCACACACATCGCCAGCCACTATACTGGTGTTTTCATTCTGCCCACCCTGTGCCTCCTGCACTAGTTCTATGCACTCTATGCATACACACTTTTGAAGCTATTCTTAATAGCTAGGTTCTATTGTTGCGCAACATCAAAATATACACATCTGTATACATTACATTCGCACTGCGAATCGTTTTATTAGGCACTGCTTAATCAATTATTTCTATTAAGAAATAAGCTTAGCGCTGCACTGCATCGCTTGTTGTTGTTGTTATATTGTGCACCCTATGCACCTCTATTAGTAGCTATACTATAATTTATAGTGCACACCTAACAGCTCTTATTGCGGATATTCCTGTGTTTTCGGTTGCAGAATTAATTTATATAGTAATCCTACTAGTTAGGATTTTGAAGTAGGAATTAGCTAGATATCCCTAAATTAGCTGTGCCTAGGTCTCCACTGATTTATTAGAACCTAATTAGAGAAGAATCTCCTGAATTTTTTAGCTAAAAATAGCTAGTACCTGTGTTTTGTGCCTCTTGCAACCGCTTGTCAATCTAGTCTGCTATACAAATTGTATGCGCATATAGATCGCAATACAACGCAGCCTTAGAGCCTGTTATACCTATTACGAAAGAAATTAGAGAAAAATCTCAGTATAATTTCTGAAGATATAGGGCACTTCCAGGCCTATAATAGAGCAATCTATTGATATCTAGTAGAAGTTATTACTGTTATTTACTACTATTTCCACTGTAATTTAGCTATAATTAGCTATAAAAGAGCGTTAAATTAGCTACTTTTTAAACCCTTAAAATAGCACTAAAAGGAACAAGCAAGAGAAAGAGCATAAGCCCTAAAAGGGATAGTAGTTTTAGTACACTAGCTAATCTAGCTGCTGCTACTAGCTTTCCTGGTCCAGTAAGGTCCCCCCCTTAGCTAGTAGATTCCTCTTCTAATAAAGAAGATTATATAGCTAAGAAGGCTCTAAAAGAAGCTAGATTAGCTTCTAAAAGAGTAGTGTAAGTCTATAATGTTTAAGCTAATCTAAAAGCTTAAATAGATAAGCAATAAGAGACCCTAAATAGATTTATTAGGTATAGTAAAGCAAAATAAAGCTAAAATAAAGGTAATATAGCTAATTTACTAAGTAAATTAGATACTATAATTATATCTATAGGTAATCTCTCTATAGAGTCTCCCTCTAAGGTAGTAGATTCTATTACTTCTAAAAGAGCTTCTAAAGTCTCTTTTAAAGCCCTTAAACCTTCTAGTTCCTCTAATAGTGCTACTTTTCTGCCTACTTTTAATAAAGGCACTATAAAAGAGTTAAATAAGAAGGTCCACTCTATTCTAGAGGCTGCTAAGCTAAAAGGCCCTAAAAATTTTAAACAGTAGAAGTAAGCTTTAACTATTTAATTTAGAGCACTAGGATTCCCTTAATTTATTAATAATCCTAGTATAGCTAGTACTTTAGTAGATTTAGAGCAAGCTATTATCCTTATAATTATAAGAGATAGTTGCTAATCTAGACCTTAAGCTGCTATAAGCTAGCATAAGTCCCCTGTAGATGCCTATAACGTTTTAGTTAGGCAGTATTTATAGAGTGCTAAAATACAACGTAGTACGCTATATACTAGTTATTATAACTTATTGTTTTTAAACTATAAGGGATCTTTAGAGGCCTTTAATGCTGAATTTAATAATTTACTAGCTAGATTATAGCTCTATAGTGTAGCTATTAATCCTATTAACTAGGTAAATTATTATATTAATGCTTTAAAGAAGACCTTCCCTAGCTAGGCTAAAAGGCAGCGATATTCTATTAGAGCTGCTAGAGCATAAGGTTTATCTGTAAAAATACTAAATTTACAGTTCCTTATAGCTAATTTATTAGAAGAACAAAGAGATAAAAGCTCCTCTATATCTAAAGCTCTTAGTTATAAAGCTTCTAATAGTTCTAATAATAATAAGGCTAATTAAGGAAAGAATCCTCCTAATTAGAAGAAGAATTCTAACGATTCTAATTCTAATAATTCTAATGCCTCTAAAGATACAAACAAAGCCTCTAAGAATAAGAAGAAGTAGAAGGGCTGAAGAAGAAGTAACAAAAATTCTGGGAATAAGGATGGAGAAGCTGCTTTTGCTATAGGTTGTTATAACCTATCCACTAGCAACTAGGATACTATAGAATCTAATAATTCTAGCAGTTCTAGTAGTAATAATTCTTACGATTCAGATATAGAATCTACTACTAGTGATACTAGTACTACTAGTAATAATACCCCTTCTTTTAATTACTCTAACGGAATAATTAAAAACTCCCTACTATACAATACAGGTTCTACCTATTATATAGTTAACAATAAGGCATTTTTTAGGACTTTTAAGCCTATAAAAAAGGGTAAAACCGCGCCTATTGCTACTAGAGGAGGTCCTATTTATCCTAAAGGACAGGGAACTGCTGTATTCTAGGTACTAGTTAGTATAAATCCAGCTAAATACAGGCCTTTAGCTTTAAAGGATGCTCTATATTGCCTAGGTTTAGATATCAACCTAATTAGTAGTCTAAAGCACTATTTAATAGAGGGCACTCTCCTTAGAAATCAGCTATTTCTAGCTGATAGAAGCTGCTGTAGGCTTCTAAATCCCAAAAAGCATAGTTTCTTCTTACAGCTTAAGGGGCAAGAGACCCCTAAAGTGTATAAAAACTACGCAAATCTCTCTTATATAGGATTTCTAGCTAGCAATAGTTATAATAGCAGTTATAATGCTAGTTATCCTATAGAGGTTTAAATCCCTTAACAGCCTAGTTTTAATCTAGAGGAATATAGCTGAATCGAGGAATTATTTGATTTTGAAGAAGATAATACCAATAACAATGCTATAGAGCTATTAGCCCTAGTTCCTAAACGGGCTTCTAGTTAGATTTCTTCTAATAATAGGGATTTAGAAGGTCTAAATCCTAAGTTGCTGGATATTGGAGGAAATAGCCATCTAGATCCCTTAAACGAGGCCTGTAGTTCTTAAGAGATCTAGTAAGATAGGGAGCAACAGGAAGCTAGCTCTAATAATAATTCTAGTAGTATAAATCCTACTGCTTCTTCTTCCTATAAGAAGCTACTAGAATTAGCTGCTACTTAGCACGTTAGATTAGGGCATATAGAACTCCCTTTACTAAAGAAGACTGCTTCTATTACTAAAGGTATTCCTGATTTTACAAAAATCAAGGAAAAGGATTTTAACTGCCTAGCTTATAACTAAGCTAAAGCTGTTAGAAGACCTAGTAAGTATGCTATTCCTAATCCCCCTAGATGTTTAGATATTATAGAGGGAGATACCGTTAAGATAGAGCCTATACTGCACAATAAGAGGCCTTTAGTTCTTTTTCTAATTAATAGAAAATTACAGTATAAGTAGTCTTTTAATCTAGCTAATAAAGAGGGTTCTACCCTTTATAGCTATATTAGAAGCTTCTTTAAGGAATTAAAAAACTAGTATAACTGCTACCCTAAACACCTTCACTTTAATAGTAGTATAGAAATTAATACTAGGTTGTAAGCTTAGCTATCTTCTAAGGGTATTTACTTTAGTACCTCTTGCCTCTATATTTACAAACAGAATAGGCTAATAGAGAGAGCTATAAGGGTACTTCTAGACCGTTTGCGTGCTACCCTACAGTAGTTACAACTACCTCTATATCTATAGTCTTACATCCTTCCTGCTATAGTGGATTTAGTTAATACTACTGCGAATAGTACTAAACTACTAAGTTCTAAACAGCTATATTTAGCTGATTTAGAGCCTTCTAAGACCTATAAGCCTGATTTTTCCAAAATTAGAGCTATAGGCTTCTATTGTGAAGTTCTAATCCTATTAGAACAGAGATCTAGGTTGCAGAAGCTAGCTAAAAGAACTATTCCTAGTAGACTTTTAGCTACGCTAGGTTCTAATATATATCTAATATACATCCCCTCTAAACAAGCTGTTATAAAGACTAGCTTCGTTAAAATTATAGAAGGAATAGGTCCTATTTTATAGAGCATCTCTAAGGTTCCTATTGGTTCTATAGTGGATAATCCTTTAGAGGGAGAAATCGATAACTAGCAGCAATTAGAAGATAATTATACTCCTAAGTATCCTTATCCTAGTTATCTAGATGTGCTGAATTATCCACTAGAACCTATAGAAAATTAAGCTCTTCTACTAAGCAACCCTATAGAAGCTATAGAGGCCCCTAAAGCCCCTATATCTATAGAAGCCCCTTAGGCTAATATAGAACCTATAGAAGCTGAAGCTAATGCTGATGCTATAGATTTAGATAGAGACATATTTTCCTTAATTAAGGATCTATGTTTTAAGGCAAGGACTAAAGCAGCTATTACTTCTAATAGTAATAAGGATAAACTTCCTAATATATAGAAGCAAGCCCTAAAAAGCTCTGCTAAGCAGCATTAGATAGAAGCTACCTATAGCGAATTTAAGCAGCTATTAGCTGCTAAAACCTTTAAATTTATAGGGAAAGACTAAGTACCTAAGGGCTGAAGAGTTCTAAAGAATAGGCTTATTTATAGGCTAAAAAAGGATAAAGAAAATAATCCTATAAAATATAAGGCCTGCCTTATTACTAAGGGATTTATGTAAATAGAAGGTTAAGATTACCTAGAGACCTTTGCTGCAACTAGTATTCCTCCTAGCTAGCGTATATTATTAGCTCTTGCAGCTTTTAATAACTAAGAAGTTAAGCAAATCGACTTTATAGAAGCGTTTTTAAATAGCAAGCTAAAAGAAGCTATTTATATAGAAATCCTAGATAGATTCGTTAAATTTGCAGAGCAAGCATCGCTATTAGTAGCTAAGCTACTAAAAAGCTGTAATTACAGGCCTTCTAAAGACTAAGTAATTAAGCTAGAAAAATCCCTCTATAGTTTAAAGCAAAGTCCTAGAGAATAGCAGCAAATTCTAATAGAATTACTTTAAAAGTATAGATTTAAACCTCTTATATTAGACCCAGCAGTCTTTTATAACCTAGCTACATCTATATATATTGCTACTTATGTAGATAACTGTCTTCTAATTAGGCCTGATTTACGATATATTAATAAGCTTAAAAAGCTACTAAATTAAGCCTATCCAATAGAAGATAGAGGACCAGCAGAATTCTTTCTAGGTGTGCAAATTACTTGTAATAGGTCTAAAAGGTCTATTAAAATCCACCAATCTTAATACATCCTTGAAGCACTAGAAAGATTCAAAATGCTAGATGCTAAGCCGGCTTCTATCTCTATATAGCTAGGAATTCTAAAGCAACTAGTTATAAAACCTCTCTTAAAATCCGATCATAAGCTTTATTAGAGCATTATAGGTACTATTATGTATCTTATGTTGCTAACTAGGGCTAATATTGCCTTTTTCGTTCAGTAGCTATTAACCTTTCTAGCTAAGCCCTATATAGAGCACCTAAACGCCTCTAAGCACCTCCTAAGGTACTTAAGTGGTACTAGAAGCTTTGCTATTATTTATAAGCATTCTATACCACTAGGGTCCTCTTCTAAAGCTTCTAGCTCTAAAGAAGTACTTAAGACCCTCCTTAGTTATTGCGATAGCGATTTTGCTAGTAATAAAACCTCTTCTAAATCAACCTATACTTATCTATATAAGCTAGCTAGTGGACCTATTAGCTGGAAATCGAAGAAAGCTAGTACTATTGCTCTTTCTACATTAGAAGCAGAATCTAATGCATTATCTAAAGCTATTAGGGAATTAGAGTAGCTCTACAGCCTTTTTAAGGAGATAAAGCTGCCTTTAACCCCTCCTATTCCTATTAGGTGTAATAATTAAGGCGCTATAGTTACTGCTTACAACCTAACGTTATATAGTAGAACTAAGCACACCCTTTTAAAGTTTAACTACATTAGGGAAAAGATTTGTAAAGGTATAGCTAAGGTTAGTTATATTAATACAAATTAGATGCTAGCAGATAGCCTAACTAAGCCTCTTGCTATTTAAAAGCATTAACAATTTATTAAGTTACTAGAGCTTTCTAGTTAGCTTATAAAAGCAACAAAAACACTCGAAAAATCGAAAAGCAACGAAAAACAGTTAAAAATCGAAAACAACAAAAACAATTAACAATAACTAGTTATATTCAACTATAACTACCCTGGAATTGCTGGAATTAGTTATGTTATTAGTTATGTTATTTGGTCCTGTTATTAGTACTGTATTTCGTTAGTTGATTCTAACTTAGATATCCTTTAAAGGAGCTAAGTTGCTTGTAGAACTGGTTACTTCTCACATTTCTAGAGGGAGTGTTAAAATATATGTTAAAATATATAAGGCTTTGTAATCCTAGGTTCATTTAGATCGATCCACTCTTTTGATCTTAATAGGTTATAAGCCCAGTGGCGCAGTAGTTGTAGCCCACTGCAGCGGCCTTACGTTGCCTACTACAAAGTGGAGCACTGCTCTACGAGGTAAAGGTTACGAGTTCGAACCCTGCTAAAAACCATAAAAAGATTTAATTGCTAGTATAAGCCTATAACCTCCAAGCAGGCACCTGGATATACAATTCTAGGGGGAGTGTTAAAAATATATATTAAAATATATAAGGCTTTGTAATCCTAGGTTCAGTTGGATCGGTCCACTCTTTTGATCTTAATAATAATCCTGCTGAGCTTTAGATTAGAACTATAGCCTTAGACAATTTCCTCTTTTAGACCTTCGTCTAATACCGCTGTAGCGCTGCATTCTTTAGCGAAAAACGCACTTACATTAAGCTCGTTAAATTCGCTGTTATAAGCCTCTTCTTAGTATAAGACTGTAACTAGCAACCTAGAGAGTGCATCTAGCACTATATTTAGCACTTCTAGTATATAGAAGACTCTTAGGTTAAATTGCAACAAATAATTAGCTACTTTAGCTAATTTTAAGTTAGCTTTATCTAGATCTATTGTAGTAAGTAAGGTGTATTTAATAATCCCTTTTACTAGTAAGTAGTCTATAATAATATTAATAGTGTAGCAGTTAAATTAAACTATTTTCTATAGCTTTTAGACACTCTATACAATTATAGCTACCTCTACTTTAGTTAATCTATAATGTTTCTTTAGGTTAAAAGTGTATCTTAAGAGAAAGAGAATTAGCTATAGCTAGTTGCTTTTAATGTCTTTACTAGGTATACTATAACTATTCTATTTACCTATAAGCTAAAAGATAAAGAGCCTAAATTCTTCCTTATAAACATTAACTTTAAAGAATAAATGCTTACTAAAGTTATAGTACTATAGAATAGTGTTTTTATTAAGGTATACTTTTACCTCTTTAAATACCTTTTCTTCCTTAGGTTTTAGTAAAAATATTACTTCTTAAGCTTTCTTTTAGTGTATTAGTTTAGGTAAACTATTAGCTAAGCTTTTTTTATAAAGCTCTTATAGTAAAGTAGTCTTTTATTTCTATAGTAAGTAAATTTATATATTAAACTATAGAATACTCTTCTATAAAAAGCTAGCTATACTAATAAAGGTCTTTAGATTTATAAAATCTACTAGAAACTTAAGTTTTTAAAAAGCTTTTAGCTTATTATTTATATTAGTAATTCTATTACTATTAACAATAAAACCTAACAGCTAAATAGCTAAGTAGCCTATAAATAACTTCTTTATAGCTATTATTAACTTATTTTTCTCTAGAATTAATAAGACTATATTAAGGTATATAAGGTAGTCTTTAGTAGAGTTAAAGAATATAATAATATTGTTAATATAGATTTATATAAAATACTAATGCTTTTAAAATAATTAGTCTATATACTATTAAGTAAAAGCTAATGCATTCTTAAAGCCTATAAGTGCTATATTTAATGCTTTTAATTCTTATTTTAATATTACTACTATATAAGATTAGTGCTTTTATCTTATAGAAAGCTAGTAGAAAAACCTTAATATATTAAAGAGTAAAAATATCTTTTTACTA
Source organism: Atkinsonella hypoxylon (assembly GCA_000729835.1). Classification (NCBI taxonomy): domain Eukaryota; kingdom Fungi; phylum Ascomycota; class Sordariomycetes; order Hypocreales; family Clavicipitaceae; genus Atkinsonella; species Atkinsonella hypoxylon. The sequence goes on from JFHB01000146.1 coordinate 61,266, forward strand.
TATATATTTACTATAATGTTTAATTAATCCAGTAAGAGGTATACATTTAGCATTACTATACTATTAAGCAGCCTTATATTAACTATAACTTATTCTTTTCTTTCTATTAAGGTTTTAATCTATACTATAAAGGCTAAGCAGGCTATAGCTACTAAGTTATTTAAATACAATATCTTTTTACTTAAATATAGCTTATTATAAACCTTATTTAATTTAGCTTTATCTTTAGCTTCTAATAGGTAGATTTAAATAGGTTTTAGCTACTTCTACTATCTATTTACTAGATTTACTCTTATATACTAGTCTTTAAGTATAGAAATAATACCTTTATTACAATAAATATTATATTTATCTATTAAGTTAATAAGCTTAGCTATAACATTTAAGTTTAAGTTTTCTACCTTAACCTTATATTTATTATAGATATATAGTATATCCTTAGAACAAGAGATTCTATATATAAGAATACTATTATTAACTTTCTTAGGGTTAAATCTACTACTATTACCTTCTTTCTATATCTTATAATCTTCTATAGGTAATAAACTATTATTAGGTGTAATATCCTTAGAAAAATATATATATAAATTAAATAGGTTTATAATTATATAGTTAGCCTTAAGCTCTTTATTATACTAAAGATAAGTAATTTTCTAATTTTTCTAGATTATAATAAATTTATCTAAATAGTTATAGGCTACTATTTATTTCTAGTTAGTTATACTAAGCAATATATCTAGAATAAGGTTAGATTTTAAGTATATATAGTAGGTAGTAGCCTTTTTATTAGCTAATACCTCCTTCTATTTAACTAAAATATACTTCTACAATTTTAGCGGAATTATTATAGCTTATACTACTATTATATTCTAATGTAGAATCTTTAAAATTAGCTAAAAGATACCTATTTCTATAACTATATTATAAATAGACCTAATAGTAGCCCTAAAGCAAATAAAATTAATTTTAACACTATAATTATAAAGAAAGGTTAAACCTAAAAGAAGCTTTAGTTCTAAGTTACTTATTACATTAGCTATAACTATAAAATAGCTAGTTATAGGTATACTATATATAGATCTAGGGATATAGAAGTTAAATGTAGCTGTCTTAGAGATATAGAAGAATAATTGCACTCTAGTAACTAGTTTTAGCTCTATTTTTGCCTATTTTATATTTTAACTAAACTAAGTTAACTATACTTTATTAACTAGCACTAAAGAGGTTTTAGTATCTAGGTAGATTTAATATAATAGTCCCTTATTATAGAATTAAATAGAAATCTTTAGAAAGGAATTTAACTTTAGAATATTAGATTTAATAAGCTATAGCTTTATAACTACTTTAACTACTTACTTTATTTAGATTCCTTATAAATCCTTTTAGTTTACCTTTATTTAAACCTTTTTCTTTTACTTTTCTTTACTTTTAGTAAAATAGGTTTTAATAAAGTTAGATTCTAGGCTAATTAATAGTTCCTTAGTATTAACTATTTCTTCTTCTTCTATTAGCTAGTATTTATAGCTTTTAAGGTACTTTTTATAGTCTTTTTAGTTAAATTTATCTTTAAATATTATTATATAGGTATATTCCTTATTATTCTATAGTAAGCTCTATTATTAGAAACGTTAAAGCTACTAAAGATACTACAGCTTTAGCTAATAATTCTAGCTAGCCTCTAAATTCTAGTTTTACTAAGGCTAAAGTTACTACTCTCTTAGCAGCTAATTCCTTTAGTTTTATAGTAGGTATTAAGTATAATTATTTCTATAATTTTTATAGAATAGAGGTTAGAACTAAAATTAACTATTACTTCTATTCTAGTTAGCTTAGTTACCTTAGGCTGCTTTATTGTTCTTAAAGTTCTTACTATTAAATTTACTTTAAGTATAGTAAGTATTAGTACCTTTCTTATAGTTTTCTAACTTTTATTATTTTTCTAAATCCTTAAGGCATTTTTATAGATTCTTAACCTTATTATTTACTATAGTAATATATATAAATCTTAGGTCTTTTGCTGTTAGAATTAAGTATAGCTATTATAATCCTAGGTATAGCTTATAATAGAGTCTTAAAAGAAGCTAAAGATTAGTAGTTTTACTATTTATATAGGTATATTAGAATACTTTAGAGGTAAATTCCCTAAATAATTTTTCTTTAATTATATTTTACTCTATAAACTTAGCTAAATTTAGCTATATTATTGCATTCTAGATCTATATACTAAATTCTTTATAGATAGCAGTATAAATAGAGTTTAAACTGCTAAAAATAGCTGTTTTTTTATAGTAATCTAGATACTACTTATACTATATTAATGTATTCTCTTTAAAGAGAGTTTAGAGCTTAATATAAATAGCTTCTTAAGCATTAATTACACTATAGCTATAGTAGTCTTTAACAGCTTAGATCTATAGCTCTATATTATAGAAAATAGTATACTTTCCTTTATATAAAATTAGCTTATAGATATTTCTATTGTTAAAGGGTTTAAAGTAACTAATATTAGTAATTTTCTATATAGAATTTATTTATTCTTTAGGGGTTTAGAACTATATATTGCCTTAGTTATTCTATTTCTAATATAGATCTAGCCTTTTATTTACTAGATTTAGCTAGAGATTATTGTTTTTAATATAGTATAGTGCCTATTAATTTATATACTAATATTCTAAGTTACTAGATACTTAATCCTAGTCTTTTTTAGCATTTTAGCTCTTCTTAGCCTTACTATTATAGTATTACTCTAATAGATTCTTTAGAAATTACAGTAGCTCTTATTCTTTTAGAAAAGTACTAAGGTATCTAGAGTATCCCTATATTATATAGTTTCCTTTACCTAGAGGTTGCTTTTAACCTTACTTCTAGTTCTAGTTGTCTTTTAGGGGTAAGTAAGAATTAAAAGCCCTTTACCTATAATCCTTAGGCTAGAAGCCTTATTAGGTATAGTATTGTCTGTTGTATTCGTCTTAAGGCTTAGGTATAGTCTCTATCTTCTAGGCTAAGTATTGTTGCTCTGCCTAAAGAGCGGCAATTTCGTTGTTTAATTCTTCCTATAATCCGCTAATTTCGTTAATTAATTCTCCCCTAATTCCACTAATTTACCTACTAATTTCCGCAGAAAAACCTGCAAGCTATTCTAGTAAGGGGTTCCCTTTTCTAAGTTTTTGAAAATAATAGGGATTACAGAACTAGATATCTTAGAGGGTAGTGGTCTCTTAGATTTAGCACCTGTAATTGCTCCTAGCAATTATTACGTAGTAGAAGCAGCAGCGGCCTAAATCAAGCTGTAGTGTATAGTATAGATTATGTAGAGGCAATAGATAACTGTAATAGTAGTATCTTTATATTAAGAGCGCTGTAACAAACAGTAAGGGTAGGATCTTAAATCTTTCTAGTCCTTTATAGACCCTCTAACTATATCAGTAGGCTATAGTTGCTAAAAGGGGCTTATAGGCTACTTTATAATTTCTGCAAAAAGATTTACTATATAAAAACAAAAAAATCGACTTACAGCTATACAAACAAGACGCCTATATATATAATTTAATAAATTCCACTAATAATAAGCAACCCTTATAAGCAACTCTATCTAACAATTATACCATTAAATAGCTCTAATTCTTAGCTTTTAAATAGTATACTTCTTAAATTTCTACTATTGCTAGTTATAGAGAAAATCGCTGTTAAAGTTAACTATAGGTTAGGCAACTTTGCCTTAGTTGAATCTAGATGTTTCGCATCTAGTAACAGCAATATCTCTACCAAAAATTAACGTAACAAGACCTAGTTAGGGTCACGTAATAGAGCAACTAATAGGCAACTAGCAAGCATAAAAATAGGCTATATAGGGTAGCTTATTTTTAACACTCCCTCTAGAAATGTGAGAAGTAACTAGTTCTACAAGCAACTTAGCTCCTTTAAAGGATATCTAAGTTAGAATTAACTAACGAAATATAGTACTAATAACAGAACTAAATAACATAACTAATAACATAACTAATTCCAGCAATTCCAGGGTAGTTATAGTTGAATATAACTAGTTATTGTTGATTGTTTTTGTTGTTTTCGATTTTTAACTGTTTTTCGTTGCTTTTCGATTTTTTAAGTGTTTTTGTTGCTTTTATAAGCTAACTAGAAAGCTCTAGTAACTTAATAAATTGTTAATGCTTTTAAATAGCAAGAGGCTTAGTTAGGCTATTTACTAGCATCTAATTTGTATTAATATAACTAACCTTAGCTATACCTTTACGAATCTTTTCCCTAATGTAGTTAAACTTTAAAAGGGTGTGCTTAGTCCTACTATATAACGTTAGGTTGTAAGCAGTAACTATAGCGCCTTAATTATTACACCTAATAGGAATAGGAGAGGTTAAAGGCAGCTTTATCTCCTTAAAAAGGCTGTAGAGCTACTCTAATTCCCTAATAGCTTTAGATAATGCATTAGATTCTGCTTCTAATGTAGAAAGAGCAATAGTACTAGCTTTCTTCGATTTCTAGCTAATAGGTCCACCAGCTAGCTTATATAGATAAGTATAGGTTAATTTAGAAGAGGTTTTATTACCGGCAAAATCGCTATTGCAATAACTAAGGAGGGTCTTAAGTACTTCTTTATAACTAATAGAACTATTAGAAGCTTTAGAAGAAGACCCTATAGGGTGTAGACTAGAACGCTTATAAATAATGGCAAAGCTTCTAGTACTACTTAAGTACCTTAGGAGGTGCTTAGAGGCGTTTAGGTGCTCTATATAGGGCTTAGCTAGGAAGGTTGATAGCCACTAAACGGAAAAAGCAATATTAGCCCTAGTTAGCAACATTAGGTACATTATAGTGCCTATTATGCTCTAATAAAGCTTATAATCGGATTTTAAGAGGAGTTTTATAACTAGTTGCTTTAGAATCCCTAGCTGTAAAGGGATAGAAGCTAGCTTAGTATCTAGTATTTTGAATCTTTCTAGGGCTTTAAGGATGTATTAAGATTAATGGATTTTAATAGACCTTTTAGACCTATTACGGGTGATTTAAACGCCTAGAAAGAATTCTGCTAGTCCTCTATCTTCTATTAGATAAGCTTTATGTAATAACTTCTTTAGCTTATTAATATAGCTTAGATTTAGACCAATTAGAAGACAGTTATCTACGTAAGTAGCAATATATATAGATGTAGCTAGGTTATAAAAGACTGCTGGGTCTAATATAAGAGGTTTAAATCTATGCTTTTAAAGTAATTCTATTAGAATTTACTGCTATTCTCTAGGACTTTACTTTAAACTATAGAGAGATTTTTCTAGCTTAATTACTTGCTCTTTAGAGGGCTTGTAATTACAGCTTTTTAGTAGCTTAGCTACTAATAGCGTTGCTTCTGCAAATTCAACGAATCTATCTAGGATTTCTATATAAATAGCTTCCTTTAGCTTGCTATTTAAAAACGCTTCTATAAAGTCGATTTACTTAACTTCCTAGTTATTAAAAGCTGCAAGGGCTAATAATATACGCTAGCTAGAAGGAATACTAGTTGCAGCAAAGGTCTCTAGATAGTCTTAACCTTCTATTTATATAAATCCCTTAGCAATAAGGCGGGCCTTATATTTAATAGGATTATTTTCTTTATCCTTTTTAAGCCTATAAATAAGCCTATTCTTTAGAACTCTTTGGCTCTTAGGTACTTAGTCTTTCCCTATAAATTTAAAGGTTCTAGCAGCTAATAGCTGCTTAAATTCGCTATAGGTAGTTTCTATCTAATGCTGCTTAGTAGAGCTTTTTAGGGCTTGCTTCTACGTGTTAGGAAGTTTATCCTTATTACTATTAGAAGTAATAGCTGCTTTAGTCCTTACCTTAAAGCATAGATCCTTAATTAAGGAAAATATATCTCTATCTAAATCTATAGCATCAGCATTAGCTTTAGCTTCTATAGTAGCTTCTATAGGTGTTTCTATAGGTATAGGGGCTTTAGGGGCCTCTATAGCTTCTATAGAGTTGCTTAGTAGAAGAGCTTAATCTACAGGTTCTAGTGGATAATTTAGCACATCTAGATGACTAGGATAAGGATACTTAGGAGTATAATTATCCACTAATTGCTAGTTATTAATTTCTCTCTCTAAAGGATTATCTACTATAGAACTAATAGGAACCTTAGGGATGCCCTATAAAATAGAACCTATTTCTTCTATAATTTTAATGAAGCTAGTCTTTATAACAGCTCGTTTAGAGGGAATATATATTAGATATACATTAGAACCTAGCGTAGCTAAAAGTCTACTAGGAATAGTTCTTTTAGCTAGCTTCTGCAACCTAAATTGTTGTTCTAAAGGAATTAGAACTTTGCAATAGGAGCCTATAGCCCTTATTTTAGTAAAATTAGGCTTATAGGTCCTAGAAGGCTCTAAATTAGCTAGATATAGCTGTTTAGAACTTAGTAGTTTAGTACTATTCGCAGTAGTATTAACTAAATCCACTATAGCAGGAAGGATGTAAAACTATAGATACAGAGGTAATTGTAACTACTGTAGAGTAGCACGTAAACGGTCTAGAAGTACCCTTATAGCTCTCTCTATTAGCCTATTCTGTTTGTAAATATAGAGGCAAGAGGTGCTAAAGCAAATACTCTTAGAAGATAGCTAAGCTTACAACTTAGTATTAATTTCTATACTACTATTAAAATAAAGGTGTTTAAGGTAGCAGTTATACTGGTTTTTTAATTCCTTAAAGAAGCCTTTAATATAGCTATAGAGAGTAGAACTCTCTTTATTAGCTAGATTAAAAGACCACTTATACTGTAATTTTCTATTAATTAGAAAAAGAACTAGAGGCCTCTTATTGTGCAGTATAGGCTTTATTTTAACGGTATCTCTCTCTATAATATCTAAACATCTAGGGGGGTTAGGAATAGTATGCTTACTAGGTCTTCTAACAGCTTTAGCTTAATTGCAAGCTAGGCAGTTAAAATCCTTTTCCTTAATTTTCGAAAAATTAGGGATTCCTTTAGTAATAGAAGCAGTCTTCTTTACTAAAGGGAGTCCTATATGCCCTAATCTAACATGCTAAGTAGCAGCTAATTCTAGGAGCTTTTTATAGGAAGAAGAAGCTATAGGGTTACTAGAATTATTATTAGAGCTAGCTTCCTGTTGCTCTCTATCTTGCTAGATCTCTTAAGAACTACAGGCCTCGTTTAAGGGATCTAGACAGCTATTTCCTCCAATATCTAGCAACTTAGGATTTAGACCTTCTAAATCCCTATTATTAGAAGGAATCTAACTAGGAGCCCGTTTAGGAACTAGGGCTAATAGCTCTATAGTATCGTTATTGGTATTATCTTCTTCAAAATTAGATAATTCCTCGATTTAGCTATATTCCTCTGGATTAAAACTAGGCTGTTAAGGGATTTGAACCTCTATAGAATAACTAGCATTATAACCGCCATTATAACTATTGCTAGTAAATCCTATATAAGAGAGATTTGCGTGGTTTTTACATACTCTAGAGGTCTCTTGCCCCTTAAGCTATAGAAAGAAACTATACTTTTTAGGATTTAGAAGCCCACAGCAGCTTCTATTAGCTAGAAATAGCTAATTTCTAAGGAGAGTGCCCCCTATTAAATAGTGCTTTAAACTACTAATTAGGTTAGTATCTAAACCTAGGCAATATAGAGCATCCTTTAGAGCTAAAGGTCTGTATTTAGCTAGATTTATACTAATTAGTACCTAGAATACAGCAGTTCCCTGTCTTTTAGGATAAATAGGACCTCCTCTAGTAGCAATAGGCGCGGTTTTACCCTTTTTTATAGGCTTAAAAGTCCTAAAAAATGCCTTATTGTTAACTATATAACAGGTAGAACCTATATCGTATAGTAAGGAGTTTTTAATTATTCTATTGGAATAGTTAAAAGAAGGGGTATTATTACTAGTAGTACTAGTATCACTAGTAGTGGATTCTGTATCTAAATCGTAAGAATTATTACTACTAGAACTGCTAGATTCACTATTGGAATCTATAGTATCCTGGTTGCTAGTGGATAGGTTATAACAACCTATAGCAAAAGCAGCTTCTCTATCCTTATTCCCAGAATTTTTATTACTTCTTCTTCGGCCCTTCCACTTCTTCTTATTCTTAGAGGCTTTATCTGTATCTTTAGAGGTATTAGAATCGTTAGAATTAGAATCGGAATTCTTCTTCTAATTAGGAGGATTCTTTCCTTAGTTAGCTTTATTATTATTAGAACTATTAGAATTAGAAGCTTTATAACTAAGAGCCTTAGATATAGAGGAGCTTTTATCTCTTTATTCTTCTAATAAGTCAGCTATAAGGAACTGTAAATTCAGCATTTTTACAGATAGACCTTATGCTCTAGCAGCTCTAATAGAATATTGCTGCCTTTTAGCCTAGCTAGGGAAGGTCTTCTTTAAAGCATTAATATAATAATTTACCTAGTTAATAGGATCGATAGCTACACCATAGAGCTGTAATCTAGCTAGTAAATTATTAAATTCAGTATTAAAGGCCTCTAAAGATCCCTTATAGTTCGAAAACGATAAGTTGTAATAACTAGCATATAGCGTACTACGTTGTATTTTAGCACTCTGCGAATATTGCCTAACTAGAACGTTATAGGCATCTACAGAGGACTTATGCCAGCTTATAGCAGCTTAAGGTCTAGATTAGCAACTATCTCTTATAATCATAAGGATAATAGCTTGTTCTAAATCTACTAAAGTACTAACTATACTAGGATTATCAATAAATTGAGGGAATCCTAGTGCTCTAAATTAAATAGTTAAAGCTTGCTTCTACTGTTCAAAATTTTTAGGGCCTTTTAGCTTAGCAGCCTCTAGAATCGAGTGGACCTTCTTATTTAGCTCTTTTATAGTGCCTTCATTAAAAGCAGGCAGAAAAGTAGCACTATTAGAACTAGAAGGTTTAGGGGCTTCAAAAGAGACTTTAGAAGCTCTTTGTTACGGTGGGATCCGACACGGGTTTGTCGGAAGTAACAATAGGTTGTTGGATTCGATAGGTTATGCAAAGATTCGTGAGAGAAGTCGTAAGAGTTGCTGTAAGAAGCATCTAGTAATAGTAATCTAGTAAATAATAGTTAATTGTTTAATCTAACTACTTAAGTGTTGCTTCTAACTACTTATATATAATTGCAGTTACGTACACTAGTAACCTATAGGTCTATATAATTATTCTATAATAAGTGCTGCCTCTACAAAAAAGATCAGCTGTTTTAGCTGTTCTAAAAATTAAGTGTTAGTTATTAGAAGGTATATTAGATTAAACTAAATAACTTATTAATCTAGCTGTTATAAAAGGTATAGAAAGGTAGTTATTGTTTTATTGCGTAAGTATATATTGTTATTGTTATAGTGCAATCTGCAGTATAGGTTGCTATATTTATATATTTTCTTATGCACTTATAATGCTTAAATTATATTTATAATCTAATAACTATTAAATCTATATATTAAATTAACAGATTTCCTTAAACCTAATAGAGCGTTAAAGCTTATTCTATATTCTATATATAAGTAAAGTTGCGCAAAATTATTCTAAATAATATTAAATTCTATAAATTAATCTTATATAATAAAGCTAATTTATTAAATCTATATAGTATATTCTTTATATAAGATTATTCTATATAGTGTTAAAAGCATTAAAAATTAATCTATATTAAAGCAAATTTTCTGTTAGATCCCTTTAGTGTATTTCTTTATATATATATAGCTTATTCTAATCCTTAAGCATTAGTAATAGCAGTAAATTGTTAGTTAGTTATAGTAGGCTATTAGTTCTCTCTAGAAAGTAAAGCTAAAGAATATTTCTAGTAGCTTTAGAGAGAGTTTTACCTAGAAGGCATTAGTCTTACACTTAATAGGTATTTCTACTAGTTTACTTATAGCTAGCCTCTTAGTTAGCGTTTTTACCTTAGTTAGCGTTAGCTTTACTATAAAAAGTATATTTTATAGAATTAATAAAGAGAAATATATTAAAGATAAGTTAATTAGTATAAACTAAGCACTTCTTCTACATTAAATAGTGCTAAATTTATTACTAAAGAGGCCTTATATAGTAATAGGCTAGTTAGCTAAGTATTCTAAGAAGTTTATATAAATATAGTTAATTTTATATTATAAGCATTTACTTTCTGCCTACAGTATATTAATATTACTAGCAACCTTTAGTAAGGTTTTATTTTTATTAATAACGTTATTAATACCTTTATTAAATTAACTTATACTATTTAGTTAGTTATATATACTGCAGATAGTAGTCTATAATTTATTAAACTACTTATTAAATAAACCTCCTTTAGCCTCTATTTTAACCTAGTTAATCTTTTTATTTAACTTATTAATTTTAGCAATATAGAGGTTAAGTTACTTCTATATAGTGTTACTACCTATAGAAGTATCCTTAAGGTAGGCTTTAATTATTTCTTTAGCGTTAAATTTACACTTTTTCTAAAGGAGACTATTACACTAGCTCTAGAATTGCACCTTAGCTAATAGAATAAAGAGTAAGTCTATATAGCTAATACTAGCTAAAGCACCTATAATAGTGCTGTTAATTCTACTAAATTTATTAAAGAAGTAAATAGTAAGTAACACTACCTATAATAGTAAACTAGTAGATAAATTTATAGTAACAGTTTCCTTACCTCTTTTTACTATATTGCTACTGTAGTATATAGTAGCAGCTACTTTTATCTATATCTTGCCTCTTCTAGCTACTCTAGTGTTACCTATAGATGCCTTAGCATCCTTACCTTTATATTGCTAGTTTTAGCGCTTTACTTTATAGTTATTATAAATCCTAAAGATATATATTACTATATTCTACTAGAGTAAGTAATATATATTATCTTTAAAGACCTTAATGCTAGTTTTATCTATTATACTGCCTTTAAGAGCAAATTTATAGGTATAAGTATAGATAGTATTTTCTATATTCTATACCTTTTCTTTAGCTCTATTAGTATAGCAATACTAACTATAGTCTTCTGTAATAGGCTCTATATTAGTAATATTAATGTTATCTTTAATTTCTATAGAAATAGTGCTAAAGATAAACTTATTAACTTTTAGGGTGCTCTTAGCACTTCTAAGCCTACTAAAAGTGCTATATAAGCAGTAAAAATTAAGCAATATAAGATAAGTTTTAATGTTGTTTAGCTCTATAGCTACTATATTACCTTTATAGTTATATTCTTACTCCTTAAACTTAAAACCTTTACTCTTAGCGTTAGAACTATTGTTATAATTAATATATATATTAGAAGTAATATATTCTTCTTTAGGTTTAAATAGTAGCAGTATTATAGCTTAAGTGTAGTTACTATTATTATTTCTTTCTTAGAATAAGCTATTTAGGTTTACTAGAATTAATAATTCTAAACTATTAAAAGAAAAGAATAATAGTAGTAAATTTTCTATAAAGAGAATAGAAGGGGCTAGAAGTAGCTCTATAGAGGCTAGTTAGTTCTATAGGCTATAGAAATTTACTCTATAAGTAGTTTATTGCCTTTAGCGTAATATTCTAGTGTTTAACTATTAAAAGTAGCTAAATAATAGCCTAAAGAAATAGAAAGAGCAGTAGCTATAATAGTATTAATAAATTTATAAAGACTTTATAATATATAAAGGTATAAGAAAAAGGTTATATAGTAAAAAGCGTAAAAATTTATAAAAGTAAAGGTAAATTTATAGAAAAAGTAGGTTAAAATAATAGTATATAGATTTATAGGTATTTTTTTCTTAACCTTCTATAATTCTATAATATAGGTTAATTTTAATAGTTCTAATAATAATAAATAAAGAAATAAAGAAAGAGATACTAAAAGATTTAAATAATTTATTATATAATAAAGGAAATTAAAACTTATAAGGAAAAGAGTTAGTAGTAGGCTTTTACTAGCTAATTTAGGGTTTTTTAGTAAGCTATATTACTCTTTTAATAATACTAATACTCTTCTTCTTAATTTATAGAGTGCTTCTATAAATATTTATTTATAATTTTAAAAGCGTTAACTTTAAGCTTATCTTTAGAAATCTATTAGTTATTTTTAGTAAAGAACTCTTTCTATTGTATAAGGAATTCTAAATATAGCTTACTTAATCTACTGTAGAAACGTTAGATTTAATAGGCGTAAATTTACTTAATTTCCTAATAGTTCTCTATACTAAACCCTTTTATTGTAATTAGCAGTAGTAGTTACTCTTCTTAGTTAAAAGGGTCTTTACTTTATTTTAGCTTCTAAAGGTAAGCTACTAATACTACTAAGTATATATATAAATCTAGTAAGAAATCTAGGTAAAATAACAATAAGCTTACTTTTATAAGAACCTTATATAGCTTTACTTATTAAGAAGACTATTTCTTTTTTAGCTTTTCTAGAAGTATATATCCTTAGTGTAATTATAAGTAGACTATATTCTCTACTTTAATATTAATAGGCTTATACTAGGCATTATATTTAATCTTACTTAAGGCATTTACTATACTAATAGCTATTTCTACCTCTTACTAATATAGCTTCTAAAGTATAGCTATATTGCTTATATCTATTCTATTGCTAGAAACATTATCTAATTAGATTAAATTAATAACAGTAGCTAGTTAAAAACTATATATAAGTTTGTTAAGGGAAATCTCTATACTAGTTACTACTATATTATTAAGTTAGTGCTATAGTGCTAAAAGTATTACAGTCTATAGTATATCTAGATTTATAACTATATAGTATTAAATAGCAATAATAACTATTTAATTCTTCTATTTAGCTGTTCTATCTATCTATAGGTAGTAAGCTGTAGCTATAAGCAATTTACTTCTAATTTAGGTAAATATACTTCTTTAAACATTAGAAATAAACTTTAGATCTTAGTTGCTTATAATCTACTTAGGAAGGCCTTAGTCTAATAAATATAGTATTTATAAGAGTAGTTCTGCCTAAATTTCTACTATATATATTGTATACCTAGGTATAAGGATTATTTACTTACTAAATAGGCAATTTACTAAATATAGTAAGTTATAGAAGCTATATTTATCTTTTTGCTATAGAGTGTTTATTAAGCTAACTTTAGGTATATTAGTAATAAAATTAAGTAAAATTATATAGAAGGGAGTTAAAACTAACTTTAATAACCTTAATTTCTCTAGTAGCTTACTATAGTTAATTATATTTTCTTTATAGGTATAGTAGTAAGCAATATAGGCTTAAATCTACTTATATATTTACAGAAAGTAAACTACTTATAATTCTACTGCTATTCTATAGGCACTAAAATAGTTCTAATTGTTATAAACTATTTTAAGAATAAATTCTACAACCTTTATAGGTATATATAGTTAAAATAGGCCTTTTCTATTATAATAGTATAAAAGTTTATTATTTTATAGAGTTTATTTATATAGTAAAATCCTTAGTCTTCTTTATTAATTTTACTAATTCTACTTTTTATAAAAGTCCTTAATACCTTCTATAATTCTACTAAGCTTTAGATTAAAACTATAGCCTTAGATAATTTCTTTTTTTAAACCTTTATTTAATACTACTATAGTGCTATATTCTTTAGTAAAAAACATACTTATATTAAGCTTATTAAATTTACTGTTATAAGCTTTCTTTTAGTATAAAACTATAACTAGCAACCTAGAGAGTGCATTTAGTACTATATTTAGCACTTCTAGTATATAGAAGACTCTTAGGTTAAATTGCAATAGATAATTAACTACTTTAGCTAATTTTAAGTTAGCTTTATCTAGATCTATTATAGTAAGTAAGGTATATTTAATAATCTCTTTTACTAGTAAGTAGTCTATAATAATATTAATAGTGTAGTAGTTAGATTAAACTATTTTCTATAGCTTTTAAATACTTTATATAATTATAGCTACCTCTACCTTAGTTAATCTATAGTGTTTCTTTAGGTTAAAAGTATATTTTAAGAGAAAAAGAATTAGTTAAAGCTAATTATTTTTAATATCTTTATTAGGTATACTATAACTATTCTATTTACCTATAAGCTAGAAAATAAAGAGCCTAAATTCTTCTTTATAAGCGTTAACTTTAAAGAATAAATACTTACTAAAGTTATAGTACTATAGAATAGTATTTTTATTAAGGTATACTTTTACCTCTTAAAATGCCTTCTTTTCCTTAAGTTTTAGTAAAAATATTACTTTTTAGGCTTTCTTTTAGTATATTAGTTTTAGTAAACTATTAGCTAAGCCTTTCTTATAAAGCTTTTATAGTAGAGTAGTCTTTTATTTCTATAGTAAGTAAATTTATATATTAAACTATAGAATACTCTTCTATAAAAAGCTAACTATACTAATAAAGGTCTTTAGATTTATAAGATCTACTAGAAACTTAAGTTTTTAAAAAGCTTTTAGTTTATTATTTATATTAGTAATTCTATTGCTATTAATAATAAAACCTAATAGCTAAATAGCTAAGTAGC
>JFHB01000147.1:0-75166 GCA_000729835.1 Atkinsonella hypoxylon
AAAAAGAATATTCTAATTATCTTTATATATATCTAAGGTATTTAATATATTAGCTACTTATATTTCTATTAGTAGTTAAGTATTATCTATATTATTATATATATTAGAGGTATTTAATATATTAGCTGCTTATACTAATGTTAATAGTTAAGCATTATCTATACCTTTATATATATTAGAGGTATTTAATATATTAGCTATCTATATTGTTATTAGTAATTATATATTATTTATACCTTTATATATATTAGAGGTATTTAATATATTAGCTACTTATATTGCTGTTAGTAGTTATATAAAGTAAATAAGTATTAGTGTAAAGCTTAAACTTTAACTATAGAATATATTCTATATATATAGTGTAAATGTTAAAAATAAGCTACCCTGTATAGCCTATTTTTATGCCTACTAGTTGCTCTATCACGTGACCCTCATTAGGTCTTGTTACATTGATTTTTGGTAGAGATATCGTTGTTACTAGATGCAAACATCTAGATTTAACTAAGGCAAAGTTGCCTAACCTATAGTCAACTTTAACTGCGATTTTCTCTACAACTAGCAATAGTAGAAATTCAAGAAGTATACTATTCGAAAGCTAAGAATTAGGGCTATCTAATAGTATAATTATTAGATAGAGTTGCTTATAAGGGTTGCTTATTATTAGTGGAATTTGTTAAATTGTGCACGTAGGCGTCTCGTTTGTATAACTGTAAGTTAATTTTTTTGTTTTTATATAGTAAATCTTTTTGCGGAAATTATAAAGTAGCCTACAAGCCCCTTCTAGCAACTACAGCCTGCTAATATAGTTAGTAGGTCTATAAGGGACTAGAAAGATTTAAGATCCTACTCTTACTAAGTTCGTTACAGCGCTCTTAATATAAAGATACTACTATTACAGTTATCTATTGCCTCTACGTAATCTATACTATACACTACAGCTTGATTTAGGCTGCTGCTGCTTCTACTACGTAATAATTGCTAGGAGCAATTACAGGTGCTAAATCTAAGAGACTACTACCCTCTTAGATATCTAGTTCTGTAATCCCTATTATTTTTAATAGGTTATAAGCCCGGAAGACCTATCTGCAAGCTGTTAGCCCGCTAAAATCTACTATTGTGTACTATATTACCCACTAGAAGCTATATTAAGACCTGCGCTAGCAGCTATTGCTGCTATTAGTAGCTTGCTGGAAGCTATTAATACCTGCTGCACATATATCGCCAGCTACTATACTGGTGTTTTTATTCTGCCCACCCTATGCCTCCTGCACTAGTCCTATGCACCCTGTGTATACACACTTTTAAAGCTATTCTTAATAGCTAGGTTCTATCGTTACGCAACATTATTATATATACATCTATATATATTACATTTGCACTGCGAATTGTTTTATTAGGCACTGCCTAATTAATTATTTCTATCGAGAAATAAGCTTAGTGCTGCACTACATCGCTTGTTGTTGTTGTTATATTGTGCACCCTATGCACCCTTGTTAGTAGCTATACTACAATTTGTAGTGCACGCTTAATAGCTCTTGTTGCAGATATTCCTATGTTTTCAGTTGCAGAATTAATTTATATAGTAATCCTACTAGTTAGGATTTTAAAGTAGGAATTAGCTAGATATCCCTAAATTAGCTGTACCTAGGTCTCTACTAATTTGTTGGAACCTAATTAGAGAAGAATCTCCTGAATTTTTTGGCTAAAAATAGCTAGAACCTATGTTTTGTGCCCCTTACAACTGCTTATTAATCTGGTCTACTATATAAATTGTATGCGTATATAGATCGCAATACAACGCAGCCTTAGAGCCTGTTATACCTGTTACAAAAGAAATCGGAGAAAAATCTCAGTATAATTTCTAAAGATATAGAGCACTTCTAGGCCTATAATAGAGCAATCTATTAATATCTAGTAGAGGTTATTACTGTTATTTACTACTATTTTCACTGTAATTTAGCTATAATTAGCTATAAAAGAGCGTTAAATTAGCTACTTTTTAAACCCTTAAAATAGCACTAAAAGGAACAGGCAAGGGAAAGAGCACAAGCTCTAAATAGAGTAGTGGTTCTAGTACACCAGCTAATCTAGCTGCTGCTACTAGCTTTCCTAGTCCAGCTAGATCCCCCCCTTAGCTAGTAGATTCCTCTTTTAATAAAGAAGATTATACAGCTAAGAAGGCTCTAAAAGAAGCTAGATTAGCTTCTGAAAGAGTAGTGTAAGTCCATAATGTACAAGCTGATCTAAAAGCTTAAATAGATAAGCAACAAGAGACCCTAAATAGATTCATTAGGTATAGTGAAGCAAAACAAAGCTAAAATGAAGGTAATATAGCTGATGTCACGGCCATAAGGGAAAGATCAAATGGTCTTATTAGGCTCTATTAACGAAGACTCTAAGATAGAGAGGAAAGGAGGAAAAAGGAGGCAAAGCCTCTGTAGGTGCCTAAGGGCTATAAGATTAACGGACCCTAGTGGAGTTAACACCCTAAAGTAGGGCTATATCCTGCGTATTTAACAGTCTAACGTTATTCTGCAACAGTTTAAGGTTCTTCCGAAGAAGACCTAAGGTTCTACAGCTTAAGCTAGCGCTAATAGAGTAGCTAACTTAGAACACCTTAATATTAAGGTAATAGATAACAATAAAGCATTATGCTAAGGGCTTATAACTGTTACACTACCCCCTTCTAAACCTAATATTGTTAGACAATATTAAAGGTTTTACCTATATTATATAGGTCTTTTCCTCTTTATTGTAGCATCCTTAGCAGCTATATTATTATTACTGTATTCTACTATAGCTTTATTATTAGCAGCTGCAACTAACTATTTCTATAGTCTTACTAGTAGTTCTACAGCATCTAGATACTTCTTGTAAAATTTAACTAAGGCTAATGCTATATTAGCTAAATTCTTTGCTAAATACTATTAATTATCTAGGTTGTAACCTTTTTAACTAACCTAATATTCTAAGGTCTTATTTTAACCTTTTAATCTAAAGGCTAGTATCTAGTTAACTTTATATTTTATTTAACCTTAGATTTCTTGTAGTTTCTTTAGTGTAATTAGCTGCTAAAGCAATAGATTAATTAGTGCCTTTTGTAGCCTATCTATATAAAACAATAGAGACCCTTTAAACTAGCCTAAAATATCTAAGATAAAGCTGTAACCTCTCTTTTTAATTATTAACTATAGACTAGTGTATTAAGAATTAAGTTAAGTAGTTAGAGCTAAAGTTATAAAGCTCTTCTTCTATATATAGACTTTATTGCCTATATTAAAGTTAACTTCTCTTCTTTTTTAATTAGCTTAGTTCTTTTATACCTTTTAGGCTTTAACTGTATTTTGCTATATAAGGTCTTATACCTCCTTTATTTATATAATAATATTTTAAGCAGTTTACGCTCTTTCTAAATTAATAATATTAAATAGTTTATTATCTAATGCTAATAGATTCTATAGTAGTTAACTTAACAATACCTAAAGAGAATATATATTTAATAATAAGTGCTACAATATATTATGTGTAAAGTCTAAAGTAGAAAGGTAAATACTCTACTGCCTTTAATACTAGTTAATGTAGAATCTTAGCTTTTAATCTAATTCCTAATTTATAATCTCTATAGCTCCCTAGGTTTATAGGTATAGAGAACTTCTATAACAATATTTTATACTAGTTAGCTTATTAATTATTTCTAGGAATTCTAATATAAAAGGGCTAGCATTATTGCTAATCTAAACACTAGATAAGCTAAGGAAATAGTATATATATTAATAATACTGTTGTATAATCTTTTCTGCTGTATCTGTCTTATAGCCTAAAAGAGTAGCTATTAGGCAACTAAATTTGCAAACAAACACCTAGACGTAGTTATAGCTAAATTTATCTAGAGGTATATCCTTACTATTAACAACTACCTACTTCTATACTTTATTTAGTACTAGTAAAGGGTGTAACAAGCCTAGAGTCTTATTATAGCGAGGTTTATTGCAGTTGCAGTCTAGACAATTCTTTATAAAGGTTTAAATATCGCGGTTTATTCCTTACCACTAATATTGCCTTTTAACGAGATTAATTGTTTTATATTGACCTCTATAGGTAAAAATAGGTAGTGCATAAGCTTTATAAATTAATACTGTACACAAGAAGATCTTTCTGTCACTAGTTTAGACTAGAACTACTAGCTTTTATTGAAAATAATAGGGATTACAGGACTAGATATCTAAGAGGGTAGTGGTCTCTTAGATTTAGCACCTGTAATTGCTCCTAGCAATTATTATGTAGTGGAAGCAGCAGCGGCTTAAATCAAGCTATAGTGTATAGTATAGATTACGTAGAGGCAATAGATAACTATAATAGTAGTATCTTTATATTAAGAGCGCTATAACAAACTTAGTGAGAGTAGGATCTTAAATCTTTCTAGTCCCTTATAGACCTACTAACTATATTAGCGGGCTATAGTTGCTAGAAGGAGCTTATAGGCTACTTTATAATTTCCGCAAAAAGATTTACTATATAAAAACAAAAAAATCGACTTACAGCTATACAAACGAGACGCCTATATGCACAATTTAATAAATTTCACTAATAATAAGCAACCCTTATAAGCAACTCTATCTAACAATTATACTATTAAATAGCCCTAATTCTTAGCTTTTAAATAGTATACTTCTTGAATTTCTACTATTACTAGTTGTAGAGAAAATCGCTATTAAAGTTGACTATAGGTTAGGCAACTTTGCCTTAGTTGATTCTAGATGTTTTACATCTAGTAACAGCGATATCTCTACTAAAAATCAACGTAATAAGACCTAGTTAGGGTTACGTAATAGAGCAACTAACAGGCAACTAGCAAGCATAAAAATAGGCTATATAGGGTGGCTTATTTTTAACACTCCCTCTAGAAATGTAAGAAGTAACTAGTTCTATAAGCAACTTAGCTCCTTTAAAGGATATCTAAGTTAGAATCAACCAACGAAAGTACAGTACTAATAACAGAACCAAAATAACATAACCAATTCCAGCAATTCCAGGGTAGTTATAGTTGAATATAACTAGTTGTTGTTAATTGTTTTTGTTGTTTTCGATTTTTCGACTGTTTTTGTTGCTTTTATAAGCTAGCTAGAAAGCTCTAGTAACTTAATGAATTGTTGATGCTTTTAAATAGCAAGAGGCTTAGTTAGGCCATCTGCTGGCATCTAATTCGTATTAATATAACTAACCTTAGCTATACCTTTACGAATCTTTTCCTTAATGTAGTTAAACTTCAAAAGGGTGTACTTAGTTCTACTATACAACGTTAAGTTGTAAGCAGTAACTATAGCGCCTTAATTATTACACCTAATAGGAATAGGAGGGGTTAAAGGCAGCTTTATCTCCTTAAAAAGGCTGTAGAGCCACTCTAATTCCCTAATAGCTTTAGATAATGCATTAGATTCTGCTTCTAAAGTAGAAAGAGCAATAGTACTAGCTTTCTTCGATTTCTAGCTAATAGGTCCACTAGCTAGCTTATATAGATAAGTATAGGTTGATTTAGAAGAGACTTTATCACCAGCAAAATCGCTATTGCAATAACTAAGAAGGGTCTTAAGTACTTCTTTAGAGCTAGAAGCTTTAGAAGAAGACCCTATAGGGTGTAGACTAGAACGCTTATAAATAATAGCAAAGCTTCTAGTACTACTTAAGTACCTTAGGAGGTGCTTAGAGGCATTTAGGTGCTCTATATAGAGCTTAGCTAAGAAGGTTAATAGCTACTAAACGGAAAAAGCAATATTAGCCCTAGTTAGCAACATAAGATACATTATAGTACCTATTATGCTCTAATAAAGCTTATAGTTGGATTTAGAGAGAAGTTTTATAACTAGTTGCTTTAGAATTCCTAGCTGTATAGGGATAGAAGCTAGCTTAGCATCTAGCATTTTAAATCTTTCTAGGGCTTTAAGGATGTATTAAGATTAGTGGATTTTAATAGACCTTTTAGACCTATTATAGGTGATTTATACACCTAGAAAGAATTCTGCTGGTCCTCTATCTTCTATTGGATAAGCTTTATGTAATAGCTTCTTTAGCTTGTTAATATAGCTTAGATTTAGACCAATTAGAAGATAGTTATCTACGTAAGTAGCAATATATATAGATGTAGCTAGGTTATAAAAGACTGCTAGGTCTAATATAAGAGGTTTAAATCTATGCTTTTAAAGTAATTCTGTTAGAATTTACTACTATTCTCTAGGACTTTACTTTAGACTATAGAGGGATTTTTCTAGCTTAATTACTTGCTCTTTAGAGGGCTTATAATTACAGCTTTTTAGTAGCTTAACTACTAATAGTGTTGCTTCTGTAAATTTAACGAATCTATCTAGGATTTCTATATAAATAGCTTCCTTTAGCTTGCTATTTAAAAACGCTCCTATAAAGTCAATTTGCTTAACTTCTTAGTTATTAAAAGCTGCAAGAGCTAATAATATACGCTAGCTAGGAGGAATACTAGTTGCAGCAAAGGTCTCTAGATAGTCTTAACCTTCTATTTGCATAAATCCCTTAGCAACAAGGCAGGCCTTATATTTAATAGAATTATTTTCTTTATCCTTTTTAAGCCTGTAAATAAGCCTATTTTTTAGAACTCTTTAGCCCTTAGGTACTTAGTCTTTCCCTATAAATTTAAAGGTTTTAGCAGCTAATAGCTGCTTAAATTCGCTATAGGTAGCTTCTATCTAATGCTGCTTAGCAGAGCTTTTTAGGGCTTGCTTCTACGTGTTAAGAAGTTTATCCTTATTACTATTAGAAGTAATAGCTGCTTTAGTCCTTGCCTTAAAGCATAGATCCTTAATTAAGGAAAATATGTCTCTATCTAAATCTATAGCATCAGCATTAATAGATTTAGCTTCAGCTTCTATAGGTTCTATATTAGCCTAAGGGGCTTCTATAGATATAGGGGCTTTAGGGGCCTCTACAGCTTCTATAGGGTTGCTTAGTAGAAGAGCTTAATCTATAGGTTCTAGTGGATAATTTAGCATATCTAGATGACTAGAATAAGGATACTTAGGAGTATAATTATCTACTAATTGCTGCTAGTTATTGATTTCTCCCTCTAAAGGATTATCCACTATAGAACCAATAGGAACCTTAGGGATGCCCTATGAAATAGGACCTATTCCTTCTATAATTTTAACGAAGCTAGTCTTTATAACAGCTTGTTTAGAGGGGATATATATTAGATATACATTAGAACCTAGTGTAGCTAAAAGTCTACTAGGAATAGTTCTTTTAGCTAGCTTCTGCAACCTAGATCTTTGTTCTAAAGGAATTAGAACTTCGCAATAGAAGCCTATAGCCCTTATTTTAGTAAAATTAGGCTTATAGGTCTTAGAAGGCTCTAAATTAGCTAGATATAGCTGTTTAGGACTTAGTAGTTTAGTACTATTTACAGTAGTATTAACTAAATCCACTATAGCAGAAAGGATGTAAGACTATAGATATAGAGGTAATTGTAACCACTATAGGGTAGCACGTAACTAGTCTAGAAGTACCCTTATAGCTCTCTCTATTAGCCTATTCTGTTTGTAAATATAGGGGCAAGAGGTGCTAAAGCAAATACCCTTAGAAGATAGCTAAGCTTACAACCTAGTATTAATTTCTGTACTACTATTAAAATAAAGGTGTTTAGGGTAGCAGTTATACTAGTTCTTTAATTCCTTAAAGAAGCCTTTAATACAGCTATAGAGAGTAGAACTCTCTTTATTAACTAGATTAAAAGACTACTTATACTATAATTTTCTATTAATTAGAAAAAGAACTAAAGGCCTTTTGTTGTATAGTATAGGCTCTATTTTAACGGTATCTCCCTCTATAATATCTAAACATCTAGGGGGGTTAGGAATAGCACGCTTGCTAGGTTTTCTAACAGCTTTAGCTTAATTGTAAGCTAGGCAGTTAAAATCCTTTTCCTTAATTTTTGTAAAATTAGGAATACCTTTAGTAATAGAAGCAGTCTTCTTTAGTAAAGGGAGTCCTATATGCCTTAATCTAACGTACTAAGTAGCAGCTAATTCTAGGAGCTTCTTATAGGAAGAAGAAGCAGTAATAGGAGAATTACTACTAGAATTATTATTAGAGCTAGCTTCCTGTTGCTCCCTATCTTGCTAGATCTCTTAAGAACTACAGGCCTTGTTTAAGGGATCTAGACGGCTATTTCCTCTAATATTTAGCAACTTAGGATTTAGACCTTCTAAATCCCTATTATTAGAAGGAATCTAACTAGGAGCCCGTTTAGGAACTAGGGCTAATAGCTCTATAGCATCGTTATTAGTATTATCTTCTTTAAAATTAAATAATTCCTTAATTTAGCTATATTCCTCTAGATTAAAACTAGGCTGTTTAGGGATTTAAACCTCTATAGAATAACTAGCATTATAACTGCTATTATAACTATTGCTAGCTAGAAATCCTATATAAGAGAGATTAGCGTAGTTTTTACACACTTTAGGGGTCTCTTGCCCCTTAAGCTGTAAGAAGAAACTATACTTTTTAGGATTTAGAAGCCTACAGCAGCTTCTATTAGCTAGAAATAGCTGATTTCTAAGGAGAGTGCCCCCTATTAAATAGTGCTTTAGACTACTAATTAGGTTAGTATCTAAACCTAGGCAATATAGAGCATCCTTTAGAGCTAAAGGCCTATATTTAGCTAGATTTATACTAACTAGTACCTAGAATATAGCAGTTCCCTGTTCTTTAGGATAAATTAGACCTCCTCTAGTAGCAATAGGCGCGGTTTTACCCTTTTTTATAGGCTTAAAAGTCCTAAAAAATGCCTTATTGTTAACTATATAATAGGTAGAACCTATATTGTATAGTAGGGAGTTTTTAATTATTCTATTAGAGTAATTAAAAGAAGGGGTATTATTACTAGTAGTACTAGTATCACTAGTAGTGGATTCTGTATCTAAATCGTAAGAATTATTACTACTAGAATTGCTAGATTCACTATTAGAATCTATAGTATCCTAGTTGCTAGTAGATAGGTTATAACAACCTATAGTAAAAGCAGCTTCTCTATCCTTATTCCTAGAATTTTTGTTACTTCTTCTTTAGTCCTTCTACTTCTTCTTATTCTTAAAGGCTTTATCTATATCTTTAGAGGCTTTAGAATTGTTAGAATTAGAATTAGAATCGGAATTCTTCTTCTAATTAAGAGGATTCTTTCCTTAGTTAGCTTTATTATTATTAGAACTATTAGAATTAGAAGCTTTATAACTAAGAGCCTTAGATATAGAGGAGCTTTTATCTCTTTATTCTTCTAATAAGTTAGCTATAAGGAACTATAAATTCAGTATTTTTACAGATAGACCTTATGCTCTAGCAGCTTTAATAGAATATTGCTGCCTTTTAGCCTAGCTAGGGAAGGTCTTCTTTAAAGCATTAATATAATAATTTACCTAGTTAATAGAATTAATAGCTACACTATAGAGCTGTAATCTAGCTAGTAAATTATTAAATTTAGCATTAAAGGCCTCTAAAGATCCCTTATAGTTCAAAAACGATAAGTTGTAATAACTAGCATATAGTGTACTATATTGTATTTTAGCACTCTATAAATACTGCCTAACTAGAACGTTATAGGCATCTACAGGGGACTTATGCTAGCTTATAGCAGCTTAAGGTCTAGATTAGCAACTATCTCTTATAATTATAAGGATAATAGCTTGTTTTAAATCTACTAAAGTACTAGCTATACTAGGATTATTAATAAATTAAGGGAATCCTAGTGCTCTAAATTGAATAGTTAAAGCTTGCTTCTACTATTTAAAATTTTTAGGGCCTTTTAGCTTAGCAGCCTCTAGAATTAAGTGGACCTTCTTATTTAACTCTTTTATAGTGCCTTTATTAAAAGTAGGCAGAAAAGTAGCACTATTAAAGGAACTAGAAGGTTTAGGAACTTTAAAAGAGACTTTAGAAGTCTTAGAAGTAATAGGATCTACTACCTTAGAGGGAGACTCTATAGAGAGATTACCTATAGATGTAATTATAGTATTTAATTTACTTAGTAAATTAGCTATATTACCTTTATTTTAGCTTTATTTTGCTTTACTATACCTAATAAATCTATTTAGAGTCTCTTGTTGCTTATCTATTTAAGCTTTTAGATTAGCTTAAACATTATAGACTTACACTACTCTTTTAGAAGCTAATCTAGCTTCTTTTAGAGCCTTCTCAGCTGTATAATCTTCTTTATTAAAAGAGGAATCTACTAGCTGAGGGGGAGACCTTACTAGACTAGAAAAGCTAGTAGCAGCTATAGCTAGTGTACTAGAACTACTACCCCGTTTAGAGCTTATGCTCTTTCCCTTACCTGTTCCTTTTAGTGCCATTTTTGAGGATTTTAATAGCTAATTTAACGCTCTTTATAGCTAATTATAGCCTAAATTACAGTGGAAAAAGTAGTAAATAACAGGTAATAACCTCTTGTAGTGTGTCGCGGCGGGGTTACCCCCTTGCGCTCTTATATTAGCTTTGCAAGGGATGCTACATACAGATTTTTCTCTATAAGAGTGCGCATCGCCTAGACATCTAGATAGTTTAAGCAAGCAAGTAAGCGCGCAAGCAGCTTCTGCTGATTCTTTTTAGGCTTTTGCTCTTTTAATTAATTAATATCTTTTAGCCTACTTTAATTTACAACACTTAACGCTTAAGAGACATTACTTTGCTGCTAGTAACACTTTCCCTAACTCTTTAGCACATTTAGCTCCTTTTGCGTATATATATCTTCTAAGCTGCAATTAATATTTTATTTCTACCTTTTTAAACTATTTAATCTTCTTACCTATTATTATTTAATAGTATATACTAACAAATATCTTGCGCTCTTTTCTAATCCTCTTTGCTCTTAATGTACACTATATTATTACCTACTTTAGTATAGGCTATATAGTTATTTAGAGGTTTAGTTTTAAGTTAATAAAAATAGAGGCTTTACTAGGGACTTATTCTAATTAAAGCGCATTATATAATTAAAAGGTTTTTTATAGAGATCCTAAAAGAAAGAAGAAAAAGCTGCTAAGTATTAAAGATAGAAGAGCACTTTAGCTTAAATATTACTAATATAAGAAAGAAGGAAATTATAGAGATAAAAGCTTTATATTATAAGGGATTATTTAATTAAAAAAGAAAGAAAATTTCTATAGCTTTTTTAAGCTAAGAAGAGCTAGGCCTAATTAAAGATAATTACTATATTATAAATACTAGCTAGCCTATTTAACCCCTATTTTGCCTTTAGCTAAAATAGCCTTAATACAGCAAAAAGGAAGTTTTTAGGTCCCTTAAACGTTATAATTATTTAATTATAGAGAAAAATTTCTCTTTTATCCTTATCTTAGCAGTTATCTTTATATTTACTGTTATTAGCAATTAAGTTCTTAGCCTCTATATCTTAGCGTTAGAAGCTTATATAACTATAGAAGCAGAAGATAAGAGCATTAAAAGTATAGCTAATATAGAGAATTATATATATTACACTCTTTCTATTAAGCAAGATTAATTATTCTTTTTATACCTACCTTCTATATTAAGCTATTCTACTAGTTATTTATATAAGTTTAGTATTCTATATTTCTTAAAGAAAAGCATAAGCTTTACATTTAAAGCAGCTAACACTAGCTCTAGCTAATCTAGTAAATCTTCTAAAAAAGTTATTTTAAAACCTAAGATTATAATAGAATTAAATACTTAAGATAAAAAGGCTAGTACTAGCAGCACTATAGCTATACCTTATAAGGCTCTTACTAAAGCTATAGGTAAAGCTATTAAAAAGCAGTAAGCTTAGGCTACCTTTAATAAGAAGTTTAATATATATTAATTTAAGGAAGAAAATATTCTTAATTACTTAACTAGCTTTAAGCTAAAAATAGAAACCTTATTTATTCTAAAGGAAAACTAGTAGAAAATATTTATTTATTATATTAATCTATTAATCTATAAGTATATAAAGGTTATTTATGCCTTATATAATTAGAAAGAAGCTAAAAAGTAGCTTTTACTTTAGTATAAAGCTACTCTTTAGGATTAAAAGAAGTAAGCTAATAAGAAGCTTAAAGACCTAAAGAGAAACTATTTAAGGACTATAAAAAACACTCTCTATTAGCTTTAAGAGCATTAAGCTACTATAATTAGCGCTAAGCTCTATATATAGTGTAGTATAACCTCTTAGTCTAATTACATTTATAAGGCCTTACTAGATACTATACTTACTAGCTTTATAGATTAAATAAAAGTTACTAGAGCTAAGTTCGTTGTAATACTCTATAGAGAGTTATTAGAGCAGCTTAGCTAGTATATATAAGCTAGAATAGAGCTAGAAAACCGCAATTCTAGACTCTATAATAATAAAAGGGACTACCTTTATATACCTCTAGGCAGAAGAAGTCTTAAGTATTATAGTATAAGTAATTTTAGTTATAAGGCTAAGGAAATTATATAGTTTATTTTAGAAGTAAAAGATTAAATAGATAATTTAACCTAAAAGTTTAAAGATATAAAGATTATACTTATAAAGTAAGTAGTTTTAAAGATAGATATTATAAAGCTTTTTAAAGAGAAATTTAGAAAGAAGAAGGAGAAAAGGCAGAATATATATATTAATACTGTTAATATATATAATAATGCCTAAAGCTTTAGGACCTACGCAACTAGAAGCTATATAAGGCAGTATTACTGCTATTACTGTAGTAAAAAAGGTTATTATGTAGATTAATGCTAGTTTTACTAGTATAACAATAAGATTAGCTTTATAAAGTATAATTAGAGAGCAAGCATCTTAACAGTAGAATTAAATAATCTAGTGCTACCTATTCTTATATAAAGCTTCCTTAGTATAGGAAGTTGTCTTTATAGGCTTACAGTGTTCTAGGTTAATTGTTTTAACTACTGTATTGTAAAACAGTATTGTCCCTAAGTTAAGGAATTTAGTAGGAAAACGTTAAACTATTAAAAGCCTAGTAAGAAAGAGAGAGAGACGTTAGATTAAATCTTTAATAAGATTAATATTTTTAATTATTGCCTAATATATATTCTGCTAGAAGCTATCCTTAAAAGGGACCTTACTGTAATGGACTGGCCTAGGAGCTGCTGCTAACTAGCGTCTATAATGAGAACTATAATCATAGGGAGGAAAGGGGGAAGAGAGAAGGAACTAGAAGCCTCCCTATGCTCCTATACTATATATCTAGAGGTAGGTCTATCCCCTTAGGAGCCCCTTTTAGCACGTGCTCTATAGCTAAGGTTCTCTCTCTAAAGCCTAGCAAAGTTTAGCTAACCTCTAGATAAATGCAGCTTACTTCTATTCCTTTACTTATATAGATCTCTATCTCTCTTTTGTTGTTCTCTTTCTACTAAAAGACCTAAGCCTAAGGCTTAAGTCTATAATATACTCTCCTTCTCCTTTTAGCCTTTATAACAATCTCTTTATTGTCTTTAGTAAGTGCTATAAATTGCAGCTAATTCTCTATTTACTCTCTCTTTATATTTTCTCTATTGTCTACCTATAAAAAGTAAAGAGTATAATATTTACGCTTAAGCGCTTTACTCTAGCTGTTCTATTGCTGCACTAACGCACTATTTATACTTTATATAGTGTTATAAAGCTAATATATAAATAAACGTTTGCTCTACCTCTCTTCTCTCTAATTACTTATAGCACCTTAGCAACAGCTGTCTATTGCTCTACTAACTAACCTATTAGTTACACTACAATAGTTTAATTATACCCCTTTACTTAATTATACCCTCCTAGGGTCTATTAACCCTCTACCTCTCTTTGCCTTATAAGCCTCTATATACAACTATTAATTATCTAACTAGTATATAGGCGCTAGCTGTAATGCTAGTATTGCTAGCGCGTAAACTGCTTATATCTCTAGGTCTCTTTATGTTTAAAGTAATTATTGTATAATAATCCCTTTTGTTAACTAAGAGGCACTCTCTCTCTTTTATCTCTATTGCTATTGTAAATAGTTGTTAGTTGCGTATAACCTATCTATATATAGAGAGCGTTATTAAGGGTGTAGGGCGCAAACGTTTATTGTTAGTATTATTCTTTTAGTGTGTAATAAACTAATAGCTAGTAGAGTGTAAACAGTTGTTATTGTTCTTATCCCTTTAGTGCATAATAAACTAGCAGCTAGCTCTTAGCTATTTCTAATATAAAAATAAATAATTCCTTCTCTTCCTCCTTTATCTTTTCCTTCCTCCTTTATATCTTATTTTACCTCTATATTATAACTAAATAGTTCTATTATTATCTCCTAAAATTCCCTTTTACGCTATATAGCTGCTGCTACTTCTTTTAACGTAAAAGAGCTCTCTTCTATTATAACTAAACAGGATTTATCTAACTGTAAGTAGCTAGCTAATTAAAACCGCAAAATGTTGTTCTATTAGCCTAGAGTACACTGCTCCTTTATCTATATATAGCTTATTCCCTTACTAACCTAGAATATATCTAGAACTTTAATAGCTATATTACTAGCGCTAGTGCCCTTACTGCTCCTACTTCTATAGCGCTAATAGTTCCTTATTGCTGCTATATCTACGGTTTCTTTATATAAGAGGACTTAAACAATTTAGAGCTATTTAACAGTAACATCCTTAAAGACATTTATATACTGTATTGCAACAACCTTTACAAGAAGAGCTTATATAACTGCTGTTCTAGCTAAGGGAGGGGATATTAACTATATATATAGAGGTATAGAGGCTATATATAGAATCTAAGCCTCTTTACTAGGCATTCTTACCTACAGCATTACTTTACTAGAATGTAAGAACTTACTAACTAAGGTTTTGCAGTTAAGTCTACGTTAATCCCCCCTTACTTTAGCTAGCCTGCCTACTAAACTATCCTTACCTATAAGTTCTTAAATGTACGCAACTGTTATGGAGTGGCCCAATTGGGCCATAGCGGATGCCTGCGCACTCCATATAGGCGTTAGCCCAATCCCCCTACCTGACCCCTACGGCAAAAGGATACGTATTGTACAAGTTGCACGACTCTATACAATTAACATCTATATTACAAGACTAGGTTAAAGACCTAGTCCGTTATATAGCTCCTCTGTTACATACAGTCTCTTCGTTGTTAGCTAGGAGCTAGTTGTAATACTACGCACCCCCTAAGGATCTATCGCCTTGTTAGCCTAGGTTAAACCCCCTTGCCGCCCTAGGACTTAACCTGCCTAGAAGCTGTTCTGCGCCGGTTTAAACCTATAACCTTAAGGAGACTTGTATAAATGTTATAGAGTGGCCCAATTGGGCTATAGCGGATGCCTGCACACTCTATATAGGCGTTAGCCCAATCCCCCCACCTAACCCCTACGGCAAAAGGATACGTATTGTACAAGTCACACGACTCTGTACAATTGACATCTATATTACAAGACTAGGTCAAAGACCTAGTCCGTTACATGACAGACCCCTTACCTTCCCAGCGGCTGGCAGACTCGAGGCCTGGTCCCGAGCTAACCGCAACGGATGCCGACCTATCCCTTAAGGAATACAGAGTAGAGGAAATTTTGGCCGCTAAAAACGCCCTAGGCTAAGGGAGACACTGTTAAGTGCTTATTAAGTGAGCAGGATTTATCCAGCCTATATAGAAACTACTAGAAAACTTTCTTAATATAGAGGCACTAGATTAATTTAAGTTATAGTAAAAGGACGCTTAATTTAATAATAAGCTTAGTAAAGGTATAGTAAAATTTTATATAGACTCTAATAACAACCTAGTTACCTCTAACTAAAAAACAAAAGAAAACAAACTTCTCTTTATAGAGGCCTATATAGCTATAAAAAAAAAAGAAAATAAAATAAAGGAAATTTCTTAGTAAGTAGTAAGGGAGCATTAGTGCTTACAGTATAGAGGTATAACTACCTAGAAGGCACTCTATTGCTCTCTAGGCAGTTGCAAAACGGAAGCTAAAGGAACTATATAGTGTCCCTAGAGTAGCGTAAGAGCTAGAGCTAAAATAGTAGCGCTAGCAGAAGGTATAGAGGCTAGGGTAGGTAAGAATATAACTAGCGCTTTAGATTAAGGCTCTACTCTAGTAGGTATAGGTAAAAATATAATATCTTAAATAGCTTAGCGCTTTAGGTGTAAAGGTATAGTTCTAAGGGGGAAGAAGATAAAGAAAGAGAAAGCTAAAGGAGCAGTAAGCTAGGTTAAGGTTATATACTCTAGAAATATAGATAGCAATTAGTGCTATAAGTAGTTTAAGCTTTTAAGCTCTACCTAAAGGTAGGTATATTTCTAGTGTATTACCTTAAGGTTATTCTATAAGAGTAAAAGAATAATATATAGCAGTAAAGAAGCTTTATACAGCAGTAGGGAGGCAGCAGTAGTAGGGGTTAGTAGCATACAATAAGGTATAGGTATAGGTAGAAGCAATAATAAAGGTATAGTAATAGTAGTAGTAGTAGTAGGCGTAAAAGGGAATAAGAAGTTATTATTAATATCTATAAAAATATACTTATACTTATTAGGGTTAAACTTATTATTCTTTAGAATAATAGAGGCTGCAGTGCTTTTATAGGTTGTAAAAGAAAAGGGAGTAAGCGCAAAAAAGCTGTTAGCTTAAGTTATATAATAAGGAGAAAGAGAGAGTGTAACCTTCTTTTCTATATAATTAGTAGTAAGTATATCCTTAAGAATAGTATTATAGTAATTATAAACGTTTAAGAACTTATAAGTAAGAATAGTTTAGTAGGTAGGCTAGCTAAAGTAAGAGAGAATTAATATAGACTTAACTATAAAACCTTAGTTAGTAAGTTTCTATATTTTAGTAAAGTAACGCTATAGGTAAGAATACCTAGTAAAGAGGCTTAGATTCTAGATACAGCCTCTATACCTCTATATATATAGTTAGTATTCCCTCCTTTAGCTAAAACAACAGTTATATAAGCCCTTCTTATAAAGGTTGTTGTAATATAGTATATAAATATCCTTAAGGATATTGCTATTAAATAGCTCTAAATTGTTTAAGTCCCCTTATATAAGGAAACTATAGATATAGCAGCAATAAAGAACTATTAGTACTATTAGAGTAAGGGCAGTAGAGGCACTAGTGCTAGTAATATAGCTATTAAAGTTCTAGATATATTCTAGGTTAGTAAGAGAATAAGCTATATATAGATAAAGGGGCAGCGTACTCTAGGCTAATAGAATAATATTTTATAGTTCTAATTAGCTAGCTACTTACAGTTAAATAAATCCTATTTAAAGGCAATAGAAGAGAGTTCTTTTACATTAAAAGAAGCAGTAGTAGCTATATAGCGTAAGGAGGAATTTTAGGAAGTAACAATAGAATTATTTATTTATAATATAGAGGTAAGATATAATATAAAGAAGAAAGGAAAAGGTAAAGGAAAGAGAAAAGAAATTATTTATTTTTATATTAGAAACAGCTAAAGGCTAACTACTAGTTTATTGCACACTAAAGGGATAATAATAACAATAACTATTTATACCTTACTAGCTATTAGTTTATTGTGCACTAAAAGAATAACACTAATAATAACTGTTTATGCTCTATACCCTTAATAACACCTCTTATATATAGATAGGTTATATACAACTAATAACTGTTTACAACAATAATAAGAATAAAAGAGAGAGAGTGCCTTCTAGTTAATAAAAGAGATTATTACACAATAATTGCTTTAAACGTAAGAAGACCTAGGGATATAAGCAGTTTATACGCTAGTAACACTAGCATTACAGCTAGCGCCTATATAATAAGCAGATAATTAATAGCTATATATAGAGGATTATAAGGCAGAGAGGGGTAGAGGGTTAATAAACCCTAGAAGGGTATAATTAAGTAAAGAGAGCGTAATTAACCTATTATAATGCAACTAATAGGTTAGTTAGTAGGGCGATTAACAGCTGTTGCTTAAGTGCTATAGGCAATTAGAGGGAAAAGAGGTAGAGTAAACGTTTGTTTATATATTAGCTCTATAACACTACACTAATAACAACTAGTGCGTTAGTACAGCAATAGAGCAGCTAGAGCGAAGCACTTAGGCGTAAATATTATATTTCTATTTTTTTATAAGTAAACAACAGAGAAAATGTAAAGGGGGAGCAGATAGAGTGTTAGCTGCTATCTATAGTACTTACTATATATAACAAAAGGGATTATTATAGGGCCTAAGAGAAGAAGAAGGGTATATTATAGACTTAAGCCTTAGGCTTAAGTCTTTTAGTAAAGAGAGAACAGTAGAAGAGAGATAGAGATCTATATAGATAAAGGGATAAAAGTAAGCTATATTTGTTTAGGGGTTAGCTAGGCTTTACTAGGCCCTAGAGAGAGAACCTTAGCTATAGAGTATATACTAAAAGGGGCTCCTAAGGGGATAGACCTACCCCTAAATATATAGTATAGGGGTATAGGGAGGCTTCTAGTTCCTTCTCTCTTCCTCCTTTCCTCCCTATAATTATAGTTCTCATTATAGACGCTAGTTAGCAGCAGCCACTAGGTTAGTCCATTACAGCAACTACTATAACACTATGCTTAAGGATGCGCTTACTGCTAATTGCGCAGGAGAGGAGGTTGCGCTCTCTCCTCCTCCTTATTGTATAACCTAGGCTAGCAGCCCTTCTACGCCTACTCCCCCTCCTTCTGCAATCTATAAGAGCACTACAGCCTCTATTATTCTAGAGAACAATAAGTTTAACCCTAATAAGTATAAGTATATCTCTATAGACGTTAATAATAACTTCTTATTGCCCTTTACGCTTACTAACACTACTGCTATTACTATACCTTTATTATTGCCTCTACCTATACCTACACCTTATTATATACTGCTAATCTCTACTACTGCTGCCTCTTTACTGCTATATAAGGCTTCTTTACTGCTATATATTATCCCTTTACTCTTATAGAATAACCTTAAGGCAATACACTAGAAATATACTTACCTTTAGGTAAAGCTTAAAAGCTTAAACTACTTATAGCGCTAACTGCTATCTATATTCCTAAAGTGTATAACCTTAACTTAGCTTACTACTCTCTTTACTTTCTTTTTCTCTATTTTTCTCTCTCTAAAGACTATACTTTTACGCCTAAGGCACTAAGCTATTTAAGATATTATATTCTTACCTATACCTACTAAGGTAGAGCCTTAATCTAGAGCGCTAGTTATATCTTTACTTACTCTAGCTTCTCTACCTTCTACTAGCGCTGCTATTTTAGCTCTAGCTTCTACGCTACTCTAGGGACACTATATAGCTCCTTTAGCTTCTATTCTATAACTGCTTAAAGAGTAGTAAAGCGCCTTTTAGGTAGTTATACCTTTACGCTATAAGTATTAATGCCTCTTTACTACTTATTAAGGAATTTCTTTTATTTTTCGTTTTTTTTTTTTTTTTATAGTAATTATATAGGCCTCTATAAAGAAGAGTTTATTTTCTTTTATTTTTAGTTAAAGATAATTAAGTTATTATTAAAGTCTATATAAAATTTTACTATACCTTTATTAAGCTTATTATTAAATTAAGTGTCTTTTTACTATAACTTAAATTAATCTAGTGCATCTATATTAAGAAAGTTTTTTAGTAGTTTCTATATAGGCTAAATAAATTCTACTTACTTAATAAGCACTTAATAGTATCTCTCTTAGCTTAAGGTGTTTTTAGTAGCTAGAATCTCCTTTACTCTATATTCTCTAAGGAATAAGTTAGTATTTATTGCAGTTAGCTTAAAACTAAGTCTTAAGTTTACTAACTGCTAGAAAAGTAAAGGGTTTATTGCTACTTACTTAATAAGGTTAATATAAAAGACTAGGTAAATTCCTAGTAGAATATCTAATTTTATAGTTAAAGGTATTAGTATATTTATAACTATATACTTTACTATAACCTAATTAAGTTTATAACTTAAGTAGTTTATCTTAATATAATAGAGCGTTAGCTAAACTAAGTTCTTTACCTTATACTATTCTATTAGCCTATAGCTTTTATTTAACTGCTTTTACTATCTTTACTAGGTAAAGTTAATTATAGCTTAAGTAATATTTATACTCTTTTATAGTTATTTAAGGAACATTAGAGCTTATCCCTTATATAAAACTTAAGACTTCTCTTTATTTATAAGCTTTTAGATAAGGTCTATATTATACCTATATATTACCTAGTTTAAGCTTATATCTATTACTAAGGAGTTTCTATTGTTAATAGCTAGCTAGTATATAAAGAGGTGTTTAGGCTAGTTAAACTGCAAAAAGGTAACTATAACCTATAGAATTACTTATACTTCTTAATTAACTCTCTTTATTCTACTATCTATTTATAGGTAGTAGAAAGTAGATAGTAATTATTTAATTCTAATAAGGCAATAAAGAGTAGTTTAAAATATACTTAATTAGTCTAAACTATAGTTAGAGATAATTTATTTTAGGAACCTATAGAACTACTACTAATAATGCTTAAACTATAGAGTATATTCCTTTACCTCTATAGAGGTTATTGCTTCTAACTATATATACTTTAAAAGTTAGTTAATAATAACTATTAAGTAAAAGAGTGCAGCCTAGCTTAGCGCTAGTAAATCTATTATAAAATCTATAGAGATCTATAACTAATACCTATTTAGCGCTAGAATAGGTTATAATAGGCCTTACTGCAACCTTCTACTTTTCTAGCTACTATAACAGTAGTAGTTTTAAACGTACTAAGTAATATCTTAGAACAGCTTATTCTAGTAGTAGTTATATATTAATGCCTAGAATGTAGTGTTTTATTCTAGGTAGCCTAATATTAGCAACTTATATATTCTATATATTAGTATAGTAGTTAATAGCTTATACTTAAGGACCTAGAGGCAGCTCTAGTAGACTAATGCCCCTTATATATTAAAGGTATAGTCTGTAATCTATTCTTATATTTTTACCTCTAATAAAAACCTTCTCTCTCCTTTTTAGACTATATTTAACCTTATTAGGTATACTAGGTCTTTCTACACTCCTTAGTTCTATAGGCTTTATAAGTGTTTATTTAGAAATAGTATTATTCTAGCTAGCACCTATAAAGCCTTAGCTAGTTAACTTTCTAGTGTTACTTTACTAGCTATTTCTACTGCAATATCTTCTATAACCTCTTTCTTCTCCTTATCTCTATAGAGAGTACTAAAACAGCTAATAGAGAGAGGCTAAAGGACTTAGTTTATCTATAGCGTTACTCTCTCTTAATCCTACTCTTATTATAACAATATATTTAGCTGCTCTACCTATAGCTTTAAGTAGTATTATAAGTAGTAGTTAAAGAGGGAGAGAAGCTCTACCTACTTAGCCTAACGCTTAAAGATCTTTTATAGAGATATAAAGTATTCTAGATTTTTATAGTTAGTAAGAATTATAAAGGGGCACACTACTTCTTATAACTTTACTACTTAGGCTTTAAGGTAAGATATTATTGCTAAAAGCTCTTTATTGTAAATAGTATAGTTACACTAAGCTAGAGATAACCTTACTAAATAGTATACTATAGGCTAAAGTACGCTAGCTTTATTATATTAGAATAAATAGCTACTAAGAGCCTCTCTTAAGCAATTAGCCTTTACTACTATATTCTTCTTAGGGTTCTATTAGGCTAAAACTAAGTATAAGGTAAAGGCTTCCTTTAGCCTTATAAATAACCTTTTATATTTCTTTATTTACTAGAATAAAACTCTCTTCTTTATTAAGTTAACTAAAGGCTCTATAATATCTAAGAAATCTAATATAAAGTTATAGTAGAAGTTTATAAATCTAAGGAAGCTTTATACCTCTTATAACTTAGTAAAAGCTTACTACTTCTAGATAACTACAATCTTCTCTAGATCTAGGTATATCTCTCTTCTTACTACTACTATAAAGCTAAGGTATTTAACTTTAGTTATAGTAAAGCAGTATTTCTTAAGATCTAAGTGCAGCCTTACTAGCTACAATTTTTCTAAGATTCTCTATACTTTATATATATAGTCTTTCCTAGAACCCTCTATATAAATAAGGATATTATCTAAATAAGCAGTTATATAATCCCTAAGGGCCTCTTCTAGTACACTATTAATATATTATTAAAATATAGCTAAGGCCTCTACTAACCTAAAGGGGTAGACTAGCTATTTAAAGAGGCTAAACTAGGTGTAAAATGCTGTAAGGTGCTTCTTACTGTTTACTATTTAGATTCTATAGAAAGCTAACTGTATATCTAGCTTAGTAAACTAATATACCTTTAATAATAACTTAAGCGTCTTTTTTATTAAGGGAAAAGAGTAATAGTTCTATTCTATAATCTTATTAAGGGCTTAATAATTAATATAGAATTACTAACCTCTACTTAGCTTTTTAGCTAAAAGAATAGGCACTACTGCTAAGAAGGAGCTAGCTTAAATCTACCCTTTATCTATTAGGTTTATTACCTACCTTTTAATTTCTAATAAATAGTTCTACAGTATATTATACAGTAGAGCCTACAGTAGTAACAGTAAGGAGCTATTTAGCTGCTATTTTAGCCTAATATAGTAATTTAGCTCTTCTTTATATAGTAGAAGGCCTTAGGCCTTCTCTTCTTTAAAAAGATTATAAAAATCCTTTAATTTAAGTAG
Source organism: Atkinsonella hypoxylon (assembly GCA_000729835.1). NCBI lineage: Eukaryota > Fungi > Ascomycota > Sordariomycetes > Hypocreales > Clavicipitaceae > Atkinsonella > Atkinsonella hypoxylon. Next base: position 22,629 of record JFHB01000147.1, read on the forward strand.
TAGCGTTAGTAGACTAAAACCTTCTAGAGAGATTTATAATAACAATATAAAGGTAATTTCCTAAAGACTTATAGCAATAAAATATATAGTAACCTTCTAGCTCTTGCTCTATTTTATTAGAGCGCTATAAATTGCTACTAATACTAGTCTTATTAGGTCCTTAACGCCCTAAGAGCTTACTGCTTAAATTATAAGGCCCTTAGCCTTACCTACTAATAAGCTCTAGCTAGTAGCGTTAAGGACAACTCTATTATAAGCTAACTATAGACTCCTAAAGATATAATCTTAGGTTAAGCCTAGGATTATATAGGCTATTACTAAGAAGACCTAGCTGTTAATATCTACCTATAGGTAAACTAAAGAAGCAATTAAGGTGCTCCTTTAGTAGCTATTATAGAACTACTGTTTAACCTTTACTGCTATTTACACTATTCTTTTATATAGTAATAGAACTTACTTTAGGCTAAAGTATTACACTAAACTCTTACTTATTATAGTAAAGTAGTTATACTTACTATTTATCTATATATTGTAGAACAACAGTTAGTTAAAGAGTATAGAGATAAAGAACAGTAATATATCTATTTTCTTAGTTATCTCTCTATATTCTTCTTTTAGCTGCTTACTAAGTAAGGGTTATTACGTTATCTATATTACCTTTACCTTTATATTAAGCTTAAGGCTAAAGGTAAGCTTTTTTCTAACTTATTAAAGTTCTCTTTCTATATATTATCTATAGCTACTACCTATACACTAGTTAATTCTAGCTTATATTCTACTAGTTATAATCTATATCCTTAAATATAGTGTTAAAATAACCTATATTAAAGGTATTACCTCTTTTAACAGTATTTCTTAAGTTTAGCTTTAAATACTTACTTTACTTATAGAATATCTTTATTTAGTTATTTTACTCTAGATTTCTTTATACCTCTTTTCTATTTCTATTAGGTTTCTATAGTATTAACTCTAGTTATTTTAGTGTTACTATTCTAGAGCTCTTTAGAGCTAGAGCTGCATTTCTACTAGTGCTGTTCCTTAATGTAATATAACTTAAGGTTTAGCGCAATACTATAGTAGCGCTTTACTGCTTAAAGGTAGTTATAATATAGAATATTTCTCTCTATACTATAATTCTTTATTTCCTTATTAAGCGCTATCTATAACTTAGCTAACTTTACGCTATTATTCTAGTTAGCTCTTTCTATTAGCGCAATTTTCTCTTTAAAATAAACGTAAAATTCTATAAACTACTTATTACTACTTTATTAAAGCTAATTAAGCTTAATTAGGGCTTAGTTTTACTAATAAGGATCTATAAAGACTAATTCTAAGTAATTAAGAAATCCCTATATATTATATTCCCTTACTTTACCTACTTTATAATAAGCAGCTACTCTTTACTAAACCTTAAGCAATAAGCTTTAGTATAAATAGTACTACTAGTTCTATATTATACTTATAAAGGCGCTATTAGCCTAGAGCTTTTAGGTAATTGCTATTTACTAGGCCTAAAAGCTTTATTTATTTCTATTGTAAGGGTTTACTATAGGTAAAGGCTTCTATTTAGGTTTCTTTAGCTACTAGCCTACTGCAGCTTAAAGCTACTTCTCTATCTATATATAGTCTATTATAAAGTATTATAGTTCCTTTATTTATAGAGATTAGCTCTTAACTAACTTATAAAGTACTGCAATTTCTACTGCTTTTTAGCTAATTTCTACTGTACTTTTCTCTACCTCTCTATAGAGATTAAAAGAGTGCTTAGGCTAGCTAGCTAGGCCTTTATTACTATAACTAAACAATATTATTCTTACTAATGTTCTATCTATAGAATAATTATAGTATATAATAGACTAGCCTAAGAGCTGCTGCTAACTAGCGTCTATAATAAGAACTATAATTATAGAGAGGAAAGAGAGAAGAGAAAAGGAACTAGAAGCCTCTTTATACTTCTATACTATATATTTAGAGGTAGGTCTATTCCCTTAGGAGCCCCTTTTAGTATATACTCTATAGCTAAGGTTCTCTCTCTAGGGCCTAGCGAAGTCTAGCTAACCCCTAAATAAATGCAGCTTACTTCTATCCCTTTACCTATATAGATCTCTGTCTCTCTCTTGCTGTCCTCCCTCTACTGAAAGACCCGAGCCTAAGGCTTAAGTCTATAACACTTACTAACAGTACTACAGCAACTCTAACGTTTAAGACAAAGGAATATAGACCTAGAAGGACTCTCTATATACTAATTAAGGAGAGGATTATAGCCTAGCCCTTTAGAGTCTATACTGTAGGGACATAACGCTCTACTAAGCAAGAAGGAGCTTTAGAAGACTAGGCTAAAAGGAAAGGAAAGAAAGCTAAGGAAGATAGCTCTATAGATATAAAAGTATAGCTTCTTGCGCAATTATTTAAAGATATTTTTTAGAAGAAGATTAGAGTTAGCTTGCAAGACCTATACTAACTAATGCCTACACTTACAGGAGCAATAGGGAATAAATGCTTAATGTAAGTAAATAGTGTTAATAAAGTCCGTTATATTAACAGAATAAGTGCTAAAGTTATACCTCTATATTCTATCCTAAGGAAGAGGCAAAGAGTTAAGGAGCAAGAAGATTAATTAATTAATGTTATTAAAATAATATCTACTATAGTTAAAGAGGCAGCAGAAGACAATAAGGAAGATATTACTAATAAATATATAAAACAACTGCCTAGTGGTATCTAGAAGGATTTATAGAATATTATATAAGAATGTATAGGAAATTATATTAAAGAGAAAAAGTCTATTGTAAACCTATAGGTAAATACGCTTTATATTAAAGGATTAAATAGTATTCTAAAGCTAAAAGCAATTATAAGCTATTTATAGAACTTACTTTACCTTTAAGTATAACTTAAAAGCCTAAACTTTTTACTTATTAATAGTTTTATAGATTGTAGTTTATAAGAGAATATTATTACTAAGGACCTTATTAAAGAGCTTAATTTAATAATAACTCTAATAAAGCAAAAAACTACTACTATATCTTTTACGTTATATAAGCTTATAATATTAAGAGAGGTAATAATAAAGCTATACCTTAGAAACGTTTAAACGCTAATTTACTTTTATATTGCGCTAAAGTCTTTATATATACAATTAATCCTTAAAATGCCTTTTATATATATAGCTAAAGTTACCTTTAAGTACAGTAATAAAGGAGGTAAGCTTCTCTTAAAGTGCTATTTTAGTAATATTATATTAGTCTTAAGGGTTACTAGAAGTGTTAAATAGAAAACTACAATAGATAAAGTAATAGCTGCTAGCGTTAATCTAATCTTAATTAATAAGTTATTTAAGGATTTAGTCTATAATTAAATAGTTAAAGAGAGTCTTAAAGCTAAGTTAAATAACAATAAAGAGCTAGTACTTATAATAGAGAATAAGGGTGTAGCTATTATTAACCTTATAATAAAGGGAATAGCTAATTAGTATAAAAGCTAACTTAAAGAGGCTGTAGAGGAGATTTAGCCCTTAAGGCAATTACAGCTAATTAATCTAAAGGTAAATACATTATATAAGCAAAAAGCTAATAAGATTCTACTAAAAGACAATATTCCCTTAAATAGATCTACGCTTAATAGAGATTCTAAGTAGAAATAGAAGAAGTAAAAAAAGGCAAAAGTATACTTAAATAAATTAGGAAAATACACTAAATATATTATAGAAAGATTTAGTAAAAAACCCTAAGGATTTTAAATAACAAAAAAGCGCTTAAATTAAATAGTTAAATAAGTATAAAAACATTTAACAGTAAAAGAAGTTAATGTTTTTAAGGAAATCCTCTATAACTAAAAGGCAGCACTAGTATAGAACTTATTAGAGTGTAGAAAGATTAATCCTTTAGTTATACTGCTTTAAGTTATCTATACTATTGCTTATAGAGCTTAAAAAGTAAAGTTAATACTAATATCTATTAGCCTATAAGGGAGACTAGTTAATTTATTAAAAAAGAAGCTTTAGTATAGGTTATTAGAAAAGAGTTATAGATCTTATAGAAACCCTTACTTTTTAGTAATAAAGAAGAATAAAGGGATATAGCTAGTGCTGTTTACAATAGTCTACAATAAGATTACAATATAGAATGCCTATATTCTAGAAGAAGTAGAGGCTTTTAGCGAAGAATTTAGAATATATAAGATACTTTTAGTTATTAATTTGCTGTTAGGCTATAACTAAGTGCTACTTATAGAGGAAAGTAGGGACTTAATAATAATTTTAACAGCAATAGAGCTTCTACAGCTTTATATACTTCCTTAGGGAGTAACTAACTCTATTGCTTAATTTATTTAAATAGTAAGAAGAATTCTTTTTAACCTAATTCCTTATACTTATAAGCCTTTCTTAAACAATATTGCAGTAAAAGGCTCTACTACTATATATAATAGAGAGAAAGTGTTGCCTAATATATAAAGATATATTATAGAATATTTAATTAATATTAATAAAGTCCTTATTAATATTAAGCTAGCTAGTTACACTATATCTACTGTAAAATTAAAGCTATACTAGAAGACTATAGAGATTATTAGATTTATATACAGCACTAATAGAAGGAAACCTTTAGAAGTAAAAGTAATAAAGATTCTAGAGTAAATAGAGTGTAAGAATGTTTTTAAGGTTAAATCCTTTCTTAGGCTTATAGGCTGTTATTGTATTTAGGTATAGTATTACTCTATAAAAGCTAAGCCTCTTATAATCTTACTTAAGAAGGGTGCTAAGTAGACTTAAGAACTAAACTAGAAGAACGCTATAGAGGTCCTTAAGCATATAATAATAACTACACTAGTTTTTATAATAATTAATCTTAGCCTAAGCGCTAGAGAAATTATATTAATAGTTAATATAAGCTTAAAAGAATAAAGAGCAGTTTTAATATAAATTGTTAATAGGCAATAACACTCTATATAATATAAAAGCAGATATTAGAGCAATTTAGAAATTAAGTATAATAGAATAAAGCAGAAATATAGAGCTGTTGTCTATATATTAAGAAGGCTATAAATTTATCTCTATAGAGTTCCCTTTACTCTAGAGACTAATTCTTAGGTGCTTATATATTAGCTTAATAGCGCTATTAATAACGTCCTAGGCGCGCTCGTTACGCAATAGATTAGTTACATTATGCTGTTTAATTTTACAGCTAGGTATATTCTAGGAGAAAAGAATAAGATAGCTAATGCTTTATTGCGTAAGGAAGGCAGGCCTTCTAATGCATTAGATTGAGCAGCTAAAGGGGACATTAAAGATTTTATCGACCTACAGCTTAACGTTAATAAGATCCAGCTGCGCAATAGGGTATACTACACTCCTAGGACTTAATAAATTGTGGATTTCCTTTTAACGTTGTAAAGACTATCTAATTTAGACAAGAGTAAGTGTTAAAAATAAGCTACCCTGTATAGCCTATTTTTATGCCTACTAGTTGCTCTATCACGTGACCCTCATTAGGTCTTGTTACGTTGATTTTTGGTAGAGATATCGTTGTTACTAGATGTAAACATCTAGATTTAACTAAGGCAAAGTTGCCTAACCTATAGTTAACTTTAACTGCGATTTTCTCCACAACTAGCAATGGTAGAAATTCAAGAAGTATACCATTCGAAAGCTAAGAATTAGGGCTATCTAATGGTATAATTGTTGGATAGGGTTGCTTATAAGGGTTGCTTGTTATTAGTGGAATTTATTAAATTATGCACATAGGCATCTCGTTTGTATAGCTGTGAGTCGATTTTTTTGTTTTTATATAGTAAATCTTTTTACAGAAATTATAAAGTGGCCTACAAGCCCCTTCTAGCGACTACAGCCCGCTAATATAGTTAGAGGGTCTATAAGGGACTAGAAAGATTTAAGATTCTACCGTTACTGTTCGTTACAGCGCTCTTAATATAAGATACCACTATTATTATAGTTATTTACTGCCTCTACGTGATCTATACTATACACTACAGCTTGATTTAGGCCGCTGCTACTTCTACTACATAATAATTGCTAGGAGCAATTACAGGTGCTAAATCTAAGAGACCACTACTCTCTTAGATATTTAGTCCTGTAATCCCTATTATTTTCAATAGGTTATAAGCCCAGAAGACCTATCTGCAAGCTATTAGCCCGCTAAAATCTACTATTGTGTACTGTATTACCCACTAGAAGCTATATTGAGACCTGCGCTAGCAGCTATCGCTGCTATTAGTAGCTTGCTGGAAGCTATTAATACCTGCCGCACACACATCGCCAGCCACTATACTGGTGTTTTTATTCTGCCCACCCTATGCCTCCTGCACTAGTTCTATGCACCTAGTGCATATACACTTTTGAAGCTATTCTCAATAGCTAGGTTCTATTGTTGCGCAACATCAAAATATATACATCTGTACACATTACATTCGCACTGTAAATCGTTTTATTAGGCACTGCCTAATCAATTATTTCCATTAAGAAATAAGCTTAGCGCTGCACTACATCGCTTGTTGTTGTGCTGTTATCTTGTATATTGTGCACCCTATGCACCTCTGTTAGTAGCTATACTACAATTTGTAGTGCACACCTAACAGCTCTTGTTGCTGTTAGATATTTCTGTGTTTTCGGTTGCAGAATCAATTTGTGTAGTAATCCCACTGGTTGGGATTTTAAAGTGGGAATTAGCTGGATATCCCTAAATTAGCTGTGCCTAGGTCTTTACTAATTTGTTAGAACCTAATTAGAGAAGAATCTCCTAAATTTTTTGGCTAAAAATAGCTAGCGCCTGTGTTTTATGCCTCTCGCGACCGCTTGTTAATCTAGTCTGCTATATAAATTGTATGTGCATATAGATCGCGATATAATGCAGCCTTTAGAGCCCGTTATACCTACTACGAAAGAAATTGGAGAAAAATCTCAGTATAATTTCTGAAGATATAGGACACTTCTAGCCTATATTTAGTAAGATTTATTACTGTTATTTACTACTATTTCCACTGTAATTTAGGCTATAATTAGCTATAAAGAGCGTTAAATTAGCTATATTTTAAACCCTTAAAATAGCACCAAAAGGAATAGGCAAGGGAAAGAGCATAAGCCCTGAACGGGGTAGTGGTTCTAGTACACCAGCTACAGCTGCTACTAGCTTTCCTGGTCCAGTAAGGTCCCCCCCTCAGCCAGTAGATTCCTCTTCTAATGAAGAAGATTATACAGCTAAGAAGGCTCTAAAGGAAGCTAGATTAGCTTCTAAAAGAGTAGTGTAAGTCTATAATATGCAAGCTGATCTAAAAGCTTAAATAGACAAGCAACAAGAGACCCTAAATAGATTTATTAGGCATAGTGAAGTAAAACAAAGCTAAAATGAAGGTAATATAGCTGATTTACTAAGTAAATTAGATACTATAATTACATCTATAGGTAATCTCTCTATAGGGTCTCCCTCTAAGGTAGTAGATCCTATTACTTCTAAAAGAGCTTCTAAAGTCTCTTTTAAAGCCCCTAAACCTTCTAGTTCCTCTAATAGTGCTACTTTTCTGCCTGCTTTTAATAAAGGCACTATAAAAGAGTTAAATAAGAAGGTCCACTCTATTCTAGAGGCTGCTAAGCTAAAAGGCCCTAAAAATTTTAAACAGTAGAAGCAAGCTTTAACTATTTAATTTAGGGCACTAGGATTCCCTTAATTTATTAATAATCCTAGTATAGCTAGTACATTAGTAGATTTAGAGCAAGCTATTATCCTTATAATTATAAGAGATAGTTGCTAATCTAGACCTTAAGCTGCTATAAGCTAGCATAAGTCCCCTGTAGATGCCTATAACGTTCTAGTTAGGCAGTATTTGTAGAGTGCTAAAATACAATGTAGTACGCTATATACTAGTTATTACAACTTATCGTTTTCGAACTATAAGGGATCTTTAGAGGCCTTTAATGCTGAATTTAATAATTTACTAGCTAGATTACAGCTCTATAGTGTAGCTATTAATTCTATTAACTAGGTAAATCATTATATTAATGCTTTAAAGAAGACCTTCCCTAGCTGGGCTAAAAGGCAGCGATATTCTATTAGAGCTGCTAGAGCATAAGGTCTATCTGTAAAAATGCTGAATTTACAGTTCCTTATAGCTAACTTATTAGAAGAACAAAGAGATAAAAGCTTCTCTATATCTAAGGCTCTTAGTTATAAAGCTTCTAATTCTAATGGTTCTAATAATAAGGCTAATTAAGGAAAGAATCCTCCTAATTAGAAGAAGAATTCCGATTCTAATTCTAACGATTCTAATGCCTCTAAAGAAAAAGATTAAGATAAAGCCTCTAAGAATAAGAAGAAGTGGAAGGGCCGAAGAAGAAGTAATAAAAACTCTAGGAATAAGGATAGAGAAGCTGCTTTTGCTATAGGTTGTTATAACCTATCTACTAGCAACCAGGATACTATAGATTTCGATAGTGAATCTAGCAGTTCTAGTAGTAATGATTCTTACGATTTAGATACGGAATCCACTACTAGTGATACTAGTACTACTAGTAATAATACCCCTTCTTTTAATTACTCTAACGGAATAATTAAAAACTCCCTACTATACAATATAGGTTCTACCTGTTATATAGTTAACAATAAGGCATTTTTTAGGACTTTTAAGCCTATAAAAAAGGGTAAAACCGCGCCTATTGCTACTGGAGGAGGTCCTATTTATCCTAAAGGACAGGGAACTGCTGTATTCTAGGTACTAGTTAGTATAAATCCAGCTAAATACAGGCCTTTAGCTCTAAAGGATGCTCTATATTACCTAGGTTTAGATACCAACCTAATTAGTAGTCTAAAGTACTATTTAACAGGGGGCACTCTCCTTAGACATTAGCTATTTCTAGCTAATAGAAGCTGCTGTGGGCTTCTAAATCCCAAAAAGCATAGTTTCTTCTTACAGCTTAAGGGGCAAGAGACCCCTAGAGTGTGTAAAAACCACGTAAATCTCTCTTATATAGGATTTACTAGCAATAGTTATAATAGCGGTTATAATGCTAGTTATCCTATAGAGGTTTAAATCCCTTAACAGCCTAGTTTTAATCCTAAGGAATATAGCTGTATCGAGGAATTATCTAATTTTAAAGAAGAAGATAATACCAATAACGATATTATAGAGCCATTAGCCCTAGTTCCTAAACGGGCTCCTAGTTAGATTCCTTCTAATAACAGGGATTTAGAAGGTCTAAATCCTAAGTTGCTGGATATTAGAGGAAATAGCCGTCTAGATCCCTTAAACGAGGCCCGTAGTTCTTAAGAGATCTAGCAAGATAGGGAGCAACAGGAAGCTAGCTCTAATGATAATTCTAGTAGTAATCCTACTGCTTCTTCTTCCTATAAGAAGCTCCTAGAATTAGCTGCTACTTAGCACGTTAGATTAGGGCATATAGGACTCCCTTTACTAAAGAAGACTGCTTCTATTACTAAAGGTATTCCTAATTTTACAAAAATTAAGGAAAAGGATTTTAACTGCCTAGCTTGCAACTAAGCTAAAGCTGTTAGAAGACCTAGCAAGCATGCTATTCCTAACCCCCCTAGATGTTTAGATATTATAGAGGGAGATACCGTTAAAATAGAGCCTATACTGCATAATAAGAGGCCTCTAGTTCTTTTTCTAATTGATAGAAAATCACGGTATAAGTGGTCTTTTAATCTAGCTAATAAAGAGGGTTCTACTCTCTATAGCTGTATTAAAGGCTTCTTTAAGGAATTAAAGAACCAGTATAACTGCTACCCTAAACACCTTTATTTTGATAGTGGTACAGAAATCGATACTAGTGTTATAGACTCAAGCCTTAGGCTTGGGTCTTTCAGTAGAGAGAGGACAGCAGAAGAGGGACAGAGATCTATATAGGTAAAGGGATAGAAGCAAGCTGCATTTATTTAGGGGTTACTTAGACTTTACTAGGCCCTAGAGAGAGAACCTTAGCTATAAAGTATATACTAAAAGGGGCTCCTAAGGGGATAAACCTACCCTTAGATATATAGTATAGAGGTATAAAGAGGCTTCTAGTTCCTTCTCTCTTTCTTCTTTTCTCTCTATAATTATAGTTCTTATTATAGACGCTAGTTAGTAGTAGCTACTAGGTTAGTTTATTATATACTATAATTATCCTATAGATAGAACACTAGTAAGAACAATGTTGTTTAGTTATAGCAATAAGGGTTTAGCTAGTTAGCCTAAGTACTCTTTTAACCTCTATAAAGAGATAGAGAAAAATACAGTAGAAATTAGCTAGAAAGCAGTAGAAATTATAGCGCTTTATGAATTAGTTAAGAGCTAATCTCTATAGATAAAGGAACTATAACGCTTTACAATAAACTATATATAAAAAGAGAAGCAGCTTTAAGCTGCAGTAAGCTAGCAGCTAGAGAAACCTAAATAGAAGCCTCTACCTATAGTAAACCCTTATAATAGAAATAAATAGAGCTTTTAGGCCTAGTAAATAGTAATTACCTAAAAGCTTTAAGCTAATAGCGCCTTTATAAGTATAATATAGAACTAGTAGTACTACTTATACTAAAGCTTATTGCCTAAGGTTTAGTAAAGAGTAGCTACTTATTATAAGGTAGGTAAAGTAAGGGAATATAATATATAGAGGTTCCTTAATTACTTAGAATTAGTCTTTATAGATCCTTACTAATAGAACTAAGCTCTAATTAAGCTTAATTAGCTTTAATAAAGTAATAATAAGTAGTTTATAGAATTCTACGTTTATTTTAAGAAGAAAATCGCGCTAATAGAAGAGGCTAACTAGAATAATAGCGTAAAGTTAGCTAAGTTATAGATAGCGCTTAATAAGGAAATAAGGGATTATAGTGTAAAGAGAGATATTCTCTATTATAACTACCTTTAAGCAGTAGAGCGCTACTGTAGTATTGCACTAAACCTTAAGTTATATTATATTAAGGAATAGCACTAGCTAAAATGTAGCTCTAGCTCTAAAGAGCTCTAGAATAGTAACACTAAAATAACTAAGGTTAATACTATAGAAACCTAATAGAGATAGAAAGAGAGTGTAAAGAAATCTAGGGTAAAACAACTAAATAAGAATACTTTATAAGTAAAGTAAGCATTTAAGGCTAAACTTAAAAAACACTACTAAAAGAGGTAATACCTTTAGTGTAAGTTGTTTTAATACTATATTTAAGGATGTAGATAGCAACTAGCAGAATGTAAGCTAGAGTTAACTAGTATATAGGCAGTAGCAATAAATAATATATAGAAGAAGGACTTTAATAAATTAGAAAAAGGCTTACCTTTAGCCTTAAGCTTAATATAGAGGTAAAAGCAATATAAATAACGCAATAACCTCTACTTAATAAGTAGCTAGAAGAAGAATATAGAGAGATAACTAAGAAAATAGATATATTACTGTTCTTTATCTCTATACTCTTTAACTAACTGTTGTTTTACAATATATAAATAGATAGTAAGTATAACTACTTTACTGCAATAAGTAAGAGTTTAGCGTAATGCCTTAGCCTAAAGTAAGTTCTATTGCTGTATAAAAGAATAGTGTAAACAGCAGTAGAGGTTAAATAGTAGTTCTATAATAGCTACTAAAGAAGTGCCTTAATTGCTTCTTTAGTTTACTTATAAGTAGATATTAACAGCTAGGTCTTTCTAGTAGTAGCCTATATAATCTTAGGCTTAACCTAAGATTGTATCTTTAGAAGCTTATAGTTAGCCTATAATAGAATTGTTCTTAACGCTACTAGCTAGAGCCTATTAGTAGATAAGGCTAAGGGCTTTATAATCTAAGCAGTAAGAGCTTAGAACGTTAAGGACCTAATAAGACTAGTGTTAGCAGTAGTTTATAGCGCTCTAATAAAATAGAGTAAGAGCTAAGAGGTTACTATATGTTTTATTACTACTAACCTTTAGGAAATTACCTCTATATTATTGTTGTAAATATCTCTAGAAGGCCCTAATCTGCTAATGCTACTACTTAAATTAAAGAACTTTTATAATCTTTTTAAAGAAGAGAAAGCCTAGGGCCTTCTGCTGTATAAAGAGGGGCTAGATTACTACATTAGGCTAAAACAGCAGCTAGATAGCTCCTTACTATTGCTACTATAGGCTCTACTATATAATATACTATAGAACTATTTATTAGAAATTAAAAAGTAAGTAATAGACTTAATAGATAAAGGATAGATTTAAGCTAGCTTCTTCTTAGTAGTAGTATCTATTCTTTTAGCTAAAAAGCTAAGTAAAGAATAGTAATTCTATATTAATTATTAAGCTCTTAATAAGATTATAGAATAGAACTATTACTTACTTCTCTTAATAAAGGAGACACTTAAGTTATTATTAAAGGTACGTTAGTTTACTAAACTAAATATATAGTTAGCCTTCTATAGAATCTAGATAGTAAATAGTAAGAAGTACCTTATAGCGTTTTACACCTAGTTTAGCCTCTTTAAATAGCTAGTTTGCCCCTTTAGGTTAGTAGAGGCTCTAGCTATATTTTAATAATATATTAATAGCATACTAGAAGAGGCCCTTAGAGATTATATAACTACTTATCTAAATAATATCCTTATTTATACTAGAGGTTCTAGGAAAGACTATATATATAAAGTATAGAGAATTCTAGAAAAGTTACAGTTAGTAAAGCTACACTTAGATCTTAGGAAATACTGCTTTACTATAGCTAAAGTTAAATACCTTAGCTTTATAGTTATAGTAAGAAGGGAGATACACCTAGATTTAAAGAAGATTGTAGCTATTTAGAAGTAGTAAGCTTCTACTAAATTATAAGAGGTATAAAGCTTTTTTAGATTTATAAACTTTTACTGCAACTTTATATTAAATTTCTTAGATATTATAGAGCCTCTAGTTAACTTAATAAAGAAAGAAGTTCTATTTTAGTAAATAGAGAAATATAAGAGGTTATTTATAAGGCTTAAGGAGGCCTTTACTTTATACTTAGTCTTAGCTTAGTAGAACCTTAAGAAGAATATAGTAGTAAAGGCTAATTACTTAGAAGAGGCCCTTAGTAGCTATTTATTCTAATATAATAAAGCTAGTGTACTGCAGCCTATAGTATACTATTTAGCTAGGTTATCTCTAGCTTAATGCAACTATACTATTTATAATAAGGAACTTTTAGTAATAATATCTTGCCTTAAAGCTTAAGCAGTAAAGTTATAGAGAGTAATATATCCCTTTATAATCCTTATAGACTATAAAAATCTAGAATACTTTATATCTCTATAAAAGATCTTTAAGTGTTAAGCTAAGTAGGTAGAGCTTCTCTCTCTCTTTAACTACTACTTACAATACTGCTTAGAGCTATAAGTAGAGCAACTAAATATATTATTATAATAAGAGTAGAATTAAGATAGAGTAATACTATAGATAGGCTAAGTCCTTTAGCCTCTCTCTATTAGCTACCTTAGTACTCTCTATAAAGATAAAGAGAAAGAGAAAGTTATAGAGAATATTAAAGTAGAAACAACTAGTAAAGTAACGCTAAGAAGTTAACTAGCTATAGCTTTATAGGTGCTAGCTAGAATAACACTATTTCTAGATAAACACTTATAAAGCCTATAGAACTAAGGAGTGTAAAAAGACTTAATATACCTAATAAGGTTAAATGTAGTCTAGAAGAGGAAAAGAAGGTTTCTATTAGAGGTAAAAATATAAGAATAGATTGTAGACTATACTCTTAATATATAAGAGGCACTAGTTTACTAGAGCTGCCTCTAAGTCCTTAAGTATAAGCTGTTAACTACTATACTAATATATAGAATATATAAGTTGCTAATGTTAAGCTACTTAGAACAAAATACTACGTTTTAGGCATTAATATATAACTATTACTAGAATAGGCTGTTCTAAGATATTGCTTAGTACGTTTAAAACTACTACTGTTACAGTAGCTAAAAGAGTAAGAGGTTGCAGTAAGGCCTCTTACAACCTATTCTAGCGCTAAATAGATATTAGTTATAGATCTCTATAGATTTTATAATAGATTTACTAGCGCTAAACTAGGCTATACTCTCTTACTTAATAGTTATTATTAATTAACTTTTAAAGTATATATAGTTAAAGGCAATAACCTCTATAGAGGTAGAGGAATATACTTAGTAGTTTAAGCATTATTAGTAGTAGTTTTATAGGTTCCTAAAATAAATTATCTCTAATTACAGTTTAAATTAATTAAGTACCTTTTAGATTACTCTTTATTGCCTTATTAGAATTAAATAATTACTATCTATATTCTATTACCTATAGATAAACAGTAGAATAGAGAGAGTTAATTAGAAAGTATAAGTAATTCTATAAGTTATAGTTACCTTTTTGCAGTTTAACTAGCCTAAATATCTTTCTATATATTAGCTAGCTATTAATAATAGGAATTCCTTAGTAACTAATATAAGTTTAAACTAGGTAATATATAGATATAATATAGACCTTATGTAAAAGCTTATAGATAAAAGGAAGTCCTAAGTTTTATATAAGAGGTAGGCTTTAGTGTTTCTTAAATAGCTATAGAAAGGTATAAATATTACTTAAGCTGTAATTAACTTTACTTAGTAAAGGCAGTAAGAGTAGTTAAATAGAAGCTATAGGCTAGTAGAATAGTATAAAGTAAAGAACTTAGTTTAGCTAACGCTCTATTATATTAAAATAAACTACTTAAGTTAGAAGCTTAATTAGGTTATAGTAAAGTATATAGTTATAAATATACTAATACCTTTAACTATAAAGTTAGATATTCTACTAGGAATTTACTTAGTTTTCTATATTAACTTTATTAAGTAAGTAGTAATAAACCTTTTACCTTTTTAGCAGTTAGCTAACTTAAGGCCTAGTTCTAAGCTAACTATAATAGATACTAACTTATCCCTTAAGGAATATAGAGTAAAGGAAATTCTAGCTGCTAAAAACGCCTTAGGCTAAAGGAGATACTATTAAGTGCTTATTAAGTAGGTAGAATTTATTTAGCTTATATAGAAACTACTAAAAAACTTTCTTAATATAGAGGTACTAAATTAATTTAAGTTATAGTAAAGGGACACTTAATTTAATAATAGGCTTAGTAAAGGTATAGTAAAATTTTATATAGACTTTAATAATAGCTTAATTACCTCTAACTAAAAATAAAAGAAAATAAACTCCTCTTTATAGAGGCCTATATAACTATAAAAAAAAAAAATAAAAAAAAAATAAAATAAAAGAAATTTCTTAGTAAGTAGTAGAGAGGCATTAGTGCTTATAGTGTAGAGGTATAACTACCTAGAAGGCACTCTATTGCTCTTTAGGTAGTTATAGAATAGAAGCTAAAGGAACTATATAGTGTCTCTAGAGTAGCGTAAAAGTAGAAGCTAGAATAGTAGTGCTAGTAGAAGGTATAAGGGCTAGAGTAGGTAAGAATATAACTAACGCTTTAGATTAAGGCTTTACTCTAGTAGGTATAAGTAAGAATATAATGTTTTAAATAGCTTAGCGCTTTAGGCGTAAAGGTATAGTTCTAAGGGAGAGAAAAATAGAGAAAGAGAAAGCTAAAGAGACAGTAAGCTAGGTTAGAGTTATACGCTCTAGGAATATAGATAGCAATTAGCGCTATAAGTAGTTTAAGCTTTTAAGCTCTACCTAAAGGCAGGTATATTTCTAGTGTATTGCCTTAAGGTTATTCTATAAAAGTAAAGAAATAATATATAGCAGTAAAGAAGCCTTATATAGCAGTAAAGAGGCAGTAGTAGTAAAGGTTAGTAGTATATAATAAGGTGTAGGTATAGGTAGAAGCAATAATAAGGGTATAGTAATAGCAGCAGTAGTAGTAAGTATAAAAGGGAATAAGAAGTTGTTATTAATGTCTATAGAGATATACTTATACTTATTAGGGTTAAACTTATTATCCTTTAGAATAATAAAGGCTGTAGTACTCTTATAGATTATAGAAGAAAAGAGAGTAAATATAAAAGGGCTACTAGCTTAGATTATATAATAAGAAGAAGAAAAGAGTATAACCTTCTTTTCTATATAATTAGCAGTAAGTATATCCTTAAGAATAGTATTATAGTAATTATATATATTTAAGAACTTATAGGTAAAAATAGTTTAGTAGGTAGGCTAGCTAAAGTAAAGGGGAATTAATATAGACTTAACTATAAGACCTTAGTTAGTAAGTTCCTATATTTTAGTAAAGTAATACTATAGGTAAGAATACTTAGTAAAGAGGCTTAGATTCTAGATGCAGCCTCTATACCTCTATATATACAGTTAGTATTCTCTTCTTTAGCTAGAATAATAGTTATATAAGCTCTTCTTATAAAGGTTGTTGTAATATAGTATATAAATATCTTTAAGGATATTGCTATTAAATAACTCTAAGTTATCTAAATCCCCTTATATAAGGAAACCGCAGATATAGTAGTAGTAAGGGACTAATAGCACTATAGAAGTAGGAGCAATAAAGGCGCTAGCGCTAGCAATATAACTACTAAAGTTCTAGATATACTTCTAGTTAGTAAGAGAATAAGCTATATATAAGTAAAGGGGCAGCGTACTCTAAGCTAATAAGATAATATTTTGCGATTTTAATTAGTAGGCTATTAGCAGTTAGATAAATTCTATTTAGATATATTAAAAAGAGGTTCTTTTATATTAAAAGGAGCAGCAGCAGCTATATAGTAAAGTAAGGAATTTTAGGAAACTACAATAGAATTATTTAGTTATAATATAGAGGTAAGATAAGATATAAAGGAGAAAGAAAAAGATAAAGGAAAGAAGAAAGAAATTATTTATTTTTATATTAGAAACAGCTAAGGGCTAGTTACTAGTTTATTATACGCTAAAGGGATAACAATAACAACAACTGTTTATAACCTACTAGCTATTAGTTTATTATACGCTAAGAGAATAGCACTAATAATAACTGTTTGCGCTTTACACCCTTAACAACACCCCTTATATATAGATAGATTATATATATTTAACAACTGTTTACAACAGCAATAAGGATAAGAGAGAGAGAGTGCCTCCTAGTTAATAAAAGGGATTGTTACATAATAATTGCTTAGAATATAAGGAGACCTAAGGATATAGGCAGTTTATACGCTAGCAACACTAGTATTACAGCTAGCGCCTATATAATATATAGATAATTAATAGCTGTATATAGAGAGCTATAAGGCAGAGGGGAGCAGAGAGGTTAATAGACTCTAGAAGAGTATAATTAAGCGGAGGAGAGGCATAATTAACCTATTATAGCATAACTAATAGGTTAATTAGTAAAGTAATTAATAGCTGTTGCTAAGGTACTATAGGCAATTAGAAGGGAGGTAGAGTAGACGTTTATTTATATATTAGCCCTATAACACTACGCTAACAACAAACAGTGCGTTAGTGTAGTAATAGAACAGCTAGAGTAAAGCGCCTAGGGACAAACGTTATACCTCTATTTTTTTATAAGTAAATAATAGAGAAAATATAAAGAGAGAGCAGATAGAGAGTTAGCTGCTATCTATAGTACCTACTATAGACATTAAAAGGGAGTGTTATAGAGCCTAAAAGAAGAAGGAGAGTATATTATAGACTTAAGCCTTAGGCTTAGGTCTTTTAGTAGAGAGAGAACAGTAGAAGAAAGATAAAGATCTATATAGGTAAAGGGATAGAAGTAAGCTGCATTTATTTAGAGGTTACCTAAACTTCACTAGGCCCTAGAGAGAGAACCTTAGCTATAAAGTATATACTAAAAGGGGCTCCTAAGGGGATAGACCTACCTCTAGATATATAGTATAGGGGCATAGGGAGGCTTCTAGTTCCTTCTCTCTTCCTCCTTTCCTCCCTATAATTATAGTTCTCATTATAGACGCTAGTTAGCAGCAGCCACTAGGTCAGTCCATTACAACTAGGTTGTAAGCTTAGCTATCTTCTAAGGGTATTTGCTTTAGCACCTCTTGCCCCTATATTCACGAACAGAATGGGCTAATAGAGAGAGCTATAAGGGTACTTCTAGACCGTTTGCGTGCTACCCTATAGTGGTCACAATTACCTCTGTATCTATAGTCTTACATCCTTCCTACTATAGTGGATTTAGTTAATACTACTGCGAATAGTACTAAACCACTAAGTCCTAAACAGCTATATCTAGCTGATTTAAAGCCTTCTAAGACCTATAAGCCTGATTTTACCAAAATAAGGGCTATAGGCTCCTATTGCAAAGTTCTAATCCCATTAGAACAGAGATCTAGGTTGCAGAAGCTAGCTAAAAGAACTATTCCTAGTAGACTTTTAGCTACGCTAGGTTCTAATGTATATCTAATATACATTCCCTCTAAACGAGCTGTTATAAAGACTAGCTTCGTTAAAATTATAGAAGGAATAGGTCCTATTTTATAGGGCATCCCTAAGGTTCCTATTGGTTCTATAGTGGATAATCCTTTAGAGGGAGAAATCGATGACTAGCAGCAATTAGAAGATAATTATACTCCTAAGTATCCTTATCCTAGTCATCTAGATGTGCTAAATTATCCACTAGAACCTGTAGAAAATTAAGCTCTTCTACTAAGCAACCCTATAGAAGCTATAGAGGCCCCTAAAGCCCCTATATCTATAGAAGCCCCTTAGGCTAATATAGAACCTATAGAAGCTGAAGCTAATGCTGATGCTATAGATTTAGATAGAGATATATTTTCCTTAATTAAGGATCTATGCTTTAAGGCAAGGACTAAAGCAGCTATTACTTCTAATAGTAATAAGGATGAACTTCCTAACATATAGAAGCAAGCCCTAAAAAGCTCTGCTAAGCAGTATTAGATAGAAGCTACCTATAGCGAATTTAAGCAGCTATTAGCTGCTAGAACCTTTAAATTTATAGGGAAAGACTAAGTACCTAAGGGCTGAAGAGTTCTAAAGAATAGGCTTGTTTATAAGCTAAAAAAGGATAAAGAAAATAATCCTATAAAATATAAGGCCCGCCTTGTTGCTAAGGGATTTATGCAAATAGAAGGTTAAGACTATCTAGAGACCTTTACTGCAACTAGTATTCCTCCTAGCTGGCGTATATTATTAGCTCTTGCAGCTTTTAATAACTAGGAAGTTAAGCAAATCGACTTTATAGGAGCGTTTTTAAATAGCAAGCTAAAGGAAGCTATTTATATAGAAATCCTAGATTAATTCGTTGAATTTGCAGAGCAAGCATCGCTATTAGTAGCTAAGCTACTAAAAAGCTGTAATTATAAGCCCTCTAAAGAGCAAGTAATTAAGCTAGAAAAATCCCTCTATAGTCTAAAGTAAAGTCCTAGAGAATGGCAGCAAATTCTAACAGAATTACTTCAAAAACATAGATTTAAACCTCTTATATTAGACCCAGCAGTCTTTTATAACCCAGCTACATCTACGTATATTGCTACTTACGTAGATAACTGTCTTCTAATTAGTCTAAATCTAAGCTATATTAACAAGCTAAAGAAGCTATTATATAAAGCTTATCCAATAGAAGATAGAGGACCAGCAGAGTTCTTTCTAGGTGTGCAAATCACCCATAATAGGTCTAAAAGGTCTATTAAAATCCACTAATCTTAATACATCCTTAAAGCCCTAGAAAGATTCAAAATGCTAGATACTAAGCTAGCTTCTATCCCTATACAGCTAGGAATTCTAAAGCAACTAGTTACAAAACTTCTCTTAAAATCCGATTATAAGCTTTATTAGAGCATAATAGGCACTATAATGTACCTAATGTTGCTAACTAGGGCTAATATTGCTTTTTCCGTTTAGTAGCTATCAACCTTCCTAGCTAAGCCCTATATAGAGCACCTAAACGCCTCTAAGCACCTCCTAAGATACTTAAGTGGTACTAGAAGCTTTACTATTATTTATAAGCGTTCTATACTACTAGGGTCTTCTTCTAAAGCTTCTAGCTCTAAAGAAGTACTTAAGACCCTCCTTAGTTATTGCAATAGCGATTTTGCTGGTGATAAAGTCTCTTCTAAATCAACCTATGCTTATCTATATAAGCTAGCTAGTGGACCTATTAGCTGGAAATCGAAGAAAGCTAGTACTATTGCTCTTTCTACATTAGAAGCAGAATCTAATGCATTATCTAAAGCTATTAGGGAATTAGAGTGGCTCTACAGCCTTTTTAAGGAGATAAAGCTGCCTTTAACCCCTCCTATTCCTATTAGGTGTAATAATTAAGGCGCTATAGTTACTGCTTACAACCTAACGTTGTATAGTAGGACTAAGTATACCCTTTTGAAGTTTAACTACATTAGGGAAAAGATTCGTAAAGATATAGCTAAGGTTAGTTATATTGATATAAATTAGATGCTAGCAGATAGCCTAACTAAGCCTCTTACTATTCAAAAGCATTAATAATTCATTAAGTTACTAGAGCTTTCTAGCTAGCTTATAAAAGCAACAAAAACACTTAAAAAATCGAAAAGCAACGAAAAACAGTTAAAAATCGAATAACAACAAAAACAATCAACAACAACTAGTTATATTCAACTATAACTACCCTGAAATTGCTGGAATTAGTTATGTTATTAGTTATATTATTTGGTCCTGTTATTAGTACTGTATTTCGTTGGTTAATTCTAACTTAGATATCCTTTAAAGGAGCTAAGTTGCTTATAGAACTAGTTACTTCTTACATTTCTAGAGGGAGTGTTAAAAATAAGCTACCCTGTATAGCCTATTTTTATGCCTACTAGTTGCTCTATCACGTGACCCTCATTAGGTCTTGTTACGTTGATTTTTGATAGAGATATCGCTGTTACTAGATGCGAAACATCTAGAATCGACTAAGGCAAAGTTGCCTAACCTATAGTCAACTTTAACAGCGATTTTCTCTACAACTAGCAATAGTAGAAATTCAAGAAGTATACTATTCAAAAGCCTAGAATCAGGGCTATTTAATAGTATAATTGTTGGATAGAGTTGCTTATAAGGGTTGCTTATTATTAGTGGAATTTGTTAAATTGTGCACATAGGTATCTCGTTTGTATAGCTATAAGTCGATTTTTTTTGTTTTTATATAGTAAATCTTTTTGCGGAAATTATAAAGTGGCCTACAAGCCCCTTCTAGCGACTACGGCCTACTAATATAGTCAGTAGGTCTATAAGGGACTGGAAAGATTCGAGATCCTACCCTTACTGTTCGTTACAGTGCTCTCAATATAAAGATACTACTATTACAGTTATCTGTTGCTTCTACGTGATCTATACTATACACTACAGCTTGATTTAGGCCGCTGCTGCTTCTACTACGTGATAATTGCTAGGAGCAATTACAGGTGCTAAATCTAAGAGACTACTACCCTCTTAGATATCTAGTCCTGTAATCCCTATTATTTTTAATAGGTTATAAGCCCGGAAGACCTATCTGCAAGCTGTTAGCCCGCTGAAATCTACTATTGTATACTGTATTACCCACTAGAAGCTATATTAAGACCTGCGCTAGCAGCTATCGCTGCCATTAGTAGCTTGCTGGAAGCTATTAATACCTGCTGCACACACATTGCCAGCCACTATACTAGTGTTTTCATTCTGCCCACCCTGTGCCTTCTGCACTCTATGCACCCTATGTATACACACTTTTAAAGCTATTCTTAATAGCTAGGTTCTATTGTTGCGCAACATTAAAATATATATATTTACACACATTACATTCGCACTGCGAATTGTTTTATTAGGCACTGCCTAATTAATTATTTCTATTAAGAAATAAGCTTAGCGCTGCACTGCATTGCTCGTTGTTGTTGTTATATTATGCACCCTATGCACCTCTATTAGTAGCTATACTACAATTTATAGTGCACGCCTAATAGCTCTTGTTGCTGTTAGATATTCCTGTGTTTTCAGTTGCAGAATCAATTTGTGTAGTAATCCCACTAGTCGGGATTTTGAAGTAGGAATTAGCTAGATACCCCTAAATTAGCTGTGCCTAGGTCTTCACTAATTTGTTGGAACCTAATTGGAGAAGAATCTCCTGAATTTTTTAGCTAAAAATAGCTAGGACCTGTGTTTTATGCCCCTCGCGACCGCTTGTCAATCTAGTCTGCTATACAAATTGTATGCGTATATAGATCGCGATACAACGCAGCCTTTAGAGCCTGTTATACCTGTTACAAAAGAAATTAGAGAAAAATCTCAGTATAATTTCTAAAGATATAGGGCACTTCTAGGCCTATAATAGAGCAATCTATTGATATCTAGTAGAGGTTATTACTGTTATTTACTACCTTTTCCACTGTAATTTAAGCTATAATTAGCTATAAAGAGCGTTAAATTAGCTATTAAAATCCTTTAAAATAGCACTAAAAGGAACAGGCAAGGGAAAGAGCACAAGCCCTAAACAGGGTAGTGGTTCTAGTACACTAGCTAATCCAGCTGCTGCTACTAGCTTTCCTAGTCCAGTAAGGTCCCCCCCTTAGCCAGTAGATTCCTCTTCTAATGAAGAAGATTATACAGCTAAGAAGGCTCTAAAAGAAGCTAGATTAGCTTCTAAAAGAGTAGTGTAAGTCTATAATGTACAAGCTGACCTAAAAGCTTAAATAGATAAGCAACAAGAGACCCTAAATAGATTTATTAGGTATAGTAAAGCAAAATAAAGCTAAAATGAAGGTAATATAGCTAATTTACTAAGTAAATTAGATACTATAATTACATCTATGGGTAATCTCTCTATAGGGTCTCCTAAAGCAAATCCTGTTACTTCTAAGACTTCTAAAGTCTCTTTTAAAGTCCCTAAACCTTCTAGTTCCTCTAATAGTGCTACTTTTCTGCCTGCTTTTAATGAAGGCACTATAAAAGAGTTAAATAAGAAGGTCCACTCTATTCTAGAGGCTGCTAAGCTAAAAGGCCCTAAAAATTTTAAATAGTAGAAGTAAGCTTTAACTATTTAATTTAGGGCACTAGAATTCCCTTAATTTATTAATAATCCTAGTATAGCTAGTACTTTAGTAGATTTAGAACAAGCTATTATCCTTATAATTATAAGAGATAGTTGCCAATTTAGACCTTAAGCTGCTATAAGCTGGCATAAGTCCCCTGTAGATGCCTATAACGTTCTAGTTAGGCAGTATTTACAGAGTGCTAAAATATAACGTAGTACGCTATATACTAGTTATTATAACTTATCGTTTTCGAACTATAAGGGATCTTTAGAGGCCTTTAATGCTGAATTTAATAATTTACTAGCTAGATTACAGCTCTGTAGTGTAGCTATTAATTCTATTGACTAGGTAAATTATTATATTAATACTTTAAAGAAGACCTTCCCTAGCTAGGCTGAAAGGCAGCAATATTCTATTAGAGCTGCTAGAGCACAAGGTCTATCTGTAAAAATGCTGAATTTACAGTTCCTTATAGCTGATTTATTAGAAGAACAAAGAGATAAAAGCTCCTCTATATCTAAAGCTCTTAGTTATAAGGCTTCTAATAGTTCTAATAATAATAAGGCTAATTAAGGAAAGAATTCTCCTAATTAGAAGAAGAATTCTAACGATTCTAATTCTAATTATTCTAATGCCTCTAAAGATATAGACAAAGCCTCTAAGAATAAGAAGAAGTGGAAGGGCCGAAGAAGAAGTAACAAAAACTCTAGGAATAAGGATGGAGAAGCTGCTTTTGCTATAGGTTGTTATAACCTATCTACTAGTAACTAGGATACTATAGAATCTAATAATTCTAGCAGTTCTAGTAGTAATGATTCTTACGACTTAGATACAGAATCTACTACTAGTGATACTAGTACTACTAGTAATAATACCCCTTCTTTTAATTACTCTAACGGAATAATTAAAAACTCCCTACTATACAATATAGGTTCTACCTATTATATAGTTAACAATAAGGCATTTTTTAGGACTTTTAAGCCTATAAAAAAGGGTAAAACCGCGCCTATTGCTACTAGAGGAGGTCTAATTTATCCTAAAGGACAGGGAACTGCTGTATTCTAGGTACTAGTTAGTATAAATCCAGCTAAATACAGGCCTTTAGCTCTAAAGGATGCTCTATATTGCCTAGGTTTAGATACTAACCTAATTAGTAGTCTAAAGCACTATTTAATAGGGGGCACTCTCCTTAGAAATCAGCTATTTCTAGCTGATAGAAGCTGCTGTAGGCTTCTAAATCCTAAAAAGTATAGTTTCTTCTTATAGCTTAAGGGGCAAGAGACCCCTAGAGTGTGTAAAAACCACGCAAATCTCTCTTATATAGGATTTCTAGCTAGCAATAGTTATAATGGCGGTTATAATGCTAGTTATCCTATAGAGGTTTAAATCCCTTAACAGCCTGGTTTTAATCTAGAGGAATATAGCTAAATCGAGGAATTATCTAATTTTAAAGAAGATAATACCAATAACAATGCTATAGAGCCATTAGCCCTAGTTCCTAAATGGGCTCCTAGTTAGATTCCTTCTAATAACGGGGATTTAGAAGGTCTAAATCCTAAGTTGCTGGATATTGGAGGAAATAGCCGTCTAGATCCCTTAAACGAGGCCCGTGGTTCTTAAGAGATCTGGCAAGATAGGGAGCAACAGGAAGCTAGCTCTAATGATAATTCTAGTAGTATAAATCCTACTGCTTCTTCTTCCTATAAGAAGCTCCTAGAATTAGCTGCTACTTAGCACGTTAGATTAGGGCATATAGGACTCCCTTTACTAAAGAAGACTGCTTCTATTACTAAAGGTATTCCTAATTTTACAAAAATCAAGGAAAAGGATTTTAACTGCTGTGTCGCGGCGGGGTTACCCCCTTGCGCTCTTATATTAGCTTTGCAAGGGATGCTACATACAGATTTTTCTCTATAAGAGTGCGCATCGCCTAAACATCTAGATAGTTTAAGAAAGCAAGCGCAAAAGCAGCTTCTACTGATTCTTTTTAGGCTTTTGCTCTTTTAATTAATTAATATCTTTTAGCCGCTTTAATTTACAACACTTAACGCTTAAGAGACATTACTTCGCTACTAGTAACACTTTCCCTAACTCTTTAGCATATTTAGCTCCTTTTGCGCGTATATATCTTCTAAGCCGCAATTAATATTTTATTTCTGCCTTTTTAGACTATTTAATCTTCTTGCCTATTATTGTTTAATAGTATATACTAATAAATATCTTACTCTCTCTACTAATCCTTTTTAATCTTAATGTACACTACATTATTACCTACTTTAGTGTAAGCTATATAGTTATTTAGGGGTTTAGTTTTAAGTTAATAAAAATAGGGGCTTTACTAGGGACTTATTCTAATTAAAATGCATTATATAATTAGAAGGTTTTTTATAGAGATCCTAGAAGAAAGAAGAAAAAGCTACTAAGCATTAAAGATAAAAGAGTACTTTAGCTTAAATATTGCTAATATAAGAAAGAAGGAAATTGTAGGGATAAAAGCTCTATATTATAAGGGATTATTTAATTAAGAAAGAAAGAAAATTTCTGCAGCTTTTTTAAGCTAAGAAGAGCTAGGCCTAGTTAAAGATAATTACTACATTATAAATACTAGCTAGCCTATTTAACCTCTATTTTACCCTTAGCTAAAATAGCCTTAATATAGTAAAAAGGAAGTTTTTAGGTCCCTTAAACGTTATAATTATTTAATTATAGAGAAAAATTTCTCTTTTATTCTTATCTTAGCAGTTATCTTTATATTTACTGCTATTAGCAATTAAGTTCTTAGCCTTTACGTTTTAGCGTTAAGAGCTTATATAACTATAGAAGTAAAAGGTAAAAGCATTAAAAGTATAGCTAATATAGAGAATTATATATATTACACTCTTTTTACTAAGTAAGATTAATTATTCTTTTTATACCTACCTTCTATATTAAGCTATTTTATTAGTTATTTATATAAGTTTAGTATTCTATATCTCTTAAAAAAAAGTATAAGCTTTATATCTAAAGTAGCTAATACTAGCTCTAGTTAATCTAGTAAATCTTCTAAAAAAGTTGTTTTAAAACCTAAGGTTATAATAGAATTAAATACTTAAGATAAAAAGGCTAGTACTAATAGCACTATAGCTATACCTTATAAGGCTCTTACTAAAGCTATAGATAAAGCTATTAAAAAGCAGTAAGCTTAAGCTATCTTTAATAAGAAGTTTAATATACACTAATTTAAGGGAGAAAATATCCTTAATTACTTAACTAGCTTTAAGCTAAAGATAGAAACCTTATTTATTCTAAAGAAAAACTAATAAAAGATATTTATTTATTATATTAACCTATTAATCTATAAGTATATAAAGGTTATTTATACCTTATATAATTAGAAAGAAGCTAAAGAGCAGCTTTTACTTTAGTATAAAGCTACTCCTTAGAATTAAAAGGAGTAAGCTAATAAAAAGCTTAAAGACCTAAAGAGAAACTGTTTAAGGACTATAAAAGACACTCTCTATTAGCTTTAAGAGCATTAAGCTGCTATAATTAGCGCTAAGCTCTATATATAGTGCAGTATAATCTCTTAGTTTAATTACATTTATAAGGCCTTACTAGATACTATACTTACTAGCTTTATAGATTAAATAAAAGTTACTAGAGCTAAGTTTATTGTAATACTCTATAGGGAGTTATTAAAGCAGCTTAGCTAGTATATATAAGCTAGAATAAAGCTAGAAAACTGTAATTCTAGACTTTATAATAATAGAAGGAACTACCTTTATATATCTTTAGGCAAAAGAAGTCCTAAGTATTATAGTATAAGTAATTTTAGTTATAAAGCTAAGGAAATTATATAGTCTATTTTAGAAGTAAAAGATTAAATAGATAATTTAACCTAAAAGTTTAAAGATATAAAGATTATACTTATAAAGTAAGTAGTTTTAAAGATAGATATTATAAAGCTTTTTAAAGAGAAATTTAGGAAGAAGAAGAAGGAAAAGTAGAATATATATATTAACGCTATTAATATATATAATAATGCCTAAAGCTTTAGGACCTATACAACTAGAAGCTGCATAAAGCAGCATTACTGCTATTACTATAGTAAGAAAGGTTATTATATAGATTAATGCTAGTTTTACTAGTATAATAATAAAATTAGCTTTATAAAGTATAATTAAAGAGTAAGCATCTTAACAGTAGAATTAAATAATTTAGTGCTACTTATTCTTATATAAAGCTTCTTTAATATAGAAAGTTATCTTTATAGGCTTATAGTGTTTTAAGTTAATTGCTTTAACTACTATATTATAAAACAGTATTGTTCTTAAGTTAAGGAATTTAGTAAGAAAACATTAAACTATTAAAAGCTTAGTAAGAAAGAGAGAGAGATATTAGATTAAATCTTTAATAAGATTAATATTTCTAATTATTGCTTAATATATATCTCGCTAGAAGCTATTCTTAAGAGAGACTCTATTAATAGTACTACAGTAACTTTAACGTTTAAGATAAAGAAATATAGACCTAAAAGAACTCTTTATATACTAATTAAGGAAAGAATTATAGCTTAGCCCTTTAGAGTCTATACTATAGAGATATAATACTCTATTAAGTAAGAAGGAGCTTTAGAAGACTAAGTAAAAAGGAAAGGAAAGAAAGCTAAAGAAGATAGCTTTATAGATATAAAAGTATAGCTTTTTATATAATTATTTAAAGATATTTTTTAGAAAAAGATTAGAGTTAGCTTATAAAACCTATACTAACTAATGCTTATACTTATAAGAGCAATAGAGAATAAATGCTTAATGTAAGTAAATAGTATTAATAAAGTCTATTATATTAATAGAATAAGTGCTAAAGTTATACCTCTATATTCTATTTTAAGGAAGAGGTAAAGAGTTAAGGAGTAGAAAGATTAATTAATTAATGTTATTAAGATAATATCTACTATAGTTAAAGAGGCAATAGAAGACAATAAGGAAGATATTACTAATAAATATATAAAATAGCTGCCTAGTAGTATCTAGAAGGATTTATAGAACGTTATATAAGAATATATAGGAAATTATATTAAGAAGAAGAAGTCTATTGTAGACCTATAGGTAAATACACTTTACATTAGAGAATTAAATAGTATTTTAAAGCTAAAAGCAATTATAAGCTATTTATAGAACTTACCTTACCTTTAAGTACAACTTAAAAGCCTAAACTCTTTACTTATTAATAGTTTTATAGATTATAGTTTATAAAGGAATATTATTACTAAGGACCTTATTAAAGAGCTTAATTTAAAAATAACTCTAATAAAGCAAAAGACTACTACTATATCTTTTACATTATATAAACTTATAATATTAAAAGAGGTAATAATAAAGCTATACCTTAGAAACGTTTAAATGCTAATTTACTTTTATATTACGCTAAAGTCTTTATATATATAATTAATCCTTAAAATGCCTTTTATATATATAGCTAAAGTTACCTTTAAGTATAGTAATAAAGGAGGTAAGCTCCTCTTAAAGTGCTATTTTAGTAATATTATATTAGTCTTAAGGGTTACTAGAAGTGTTAAATAGAAGACTGCAATAGATAAAGTAATAGCTACTAGCGTTAATTTAATCTTAATTAATAAGTTATCTAAGGATTTAGTCTACAATTAAATAGTTAAAGAGGGTCTTAAAGCTAAGTTAAATAATAATAAGGAGCTAGTGCCTATAATAAAGGATAAGGGTGTAGCTATTACTAACCTTATAATAAAGAGAATAGCTAATTAGTATAGAAGCTAACTTAAAGAGGCTGTAAAGAAGATTTAGCCCTTAAGGTAATTATAGCTAATTAATCTAAAGGTAAATATATTATATAAGCAGAAAGCTAATAAGATTCTGCTAAAAGACAATATTCCCTTAGATAGATCTACGCCTAATAGAGACCCTAAGTAGAAATAGAAGAAGTAGAAAGAGGCAAAAGTATACTTAAATAAATTAGGAAAATACACTAAATATATTATAAGAAGATTTAGCAAAAAACCCTAAGGATTCTAAATAATAAAAGAGTGCTTAGATTAAATAGTTAAATAAGTATAAGAATATTTAATAGTAGAAGAAGTTAATGTTTTTAAGGAAATTCTCTATAACTAAGAGGTAGTATTAGCGTAGAACTTATTAGAGTATAGAAAGATTAATCCCTTAGTTATACTACCTTAAGTTATCTATACTATTGCTTATAAAGCTTAGAAAGTAAAGTTAATACTAATACCTATTAGCCTATAAAGAAGACTAGTTAATTTATTAAAAAAGAAGCTTTAGTATAGATTATTAGAAGAGAGTTATAGATCTTATAGAAACCCTTACTTTTTAGTAATAAAGAAGAATAAAGAGATATAGCTAATACTGTTTACAACAGCTTACAACAAGATTACAATATAGAATGCCTATATCCTAGAAGGAGTAAAGGCTTTTAGCGAAGAATTTAGGATATATAAGATACTTTTAGTTATTAATTTACTATTAAGCTATAATTAGGTGCTACTTATAGAGAAAAGTAGAGACTTAACAATAATTTTAATAGCAATAGAACTTCTATAGCTTTATATACTTCCTTAGGGAGCAACTAACTCTATTACTTAATTTATTTAAATAGTAAAGAGGATTCTTTTTAACCTAATTCCTTACACTTATAAGCTTTTCTTAAATAATATTGCAGTAAAAGGCCTTACTACTATATACAATAGAGAGAAAGTGCTACTTAATGTATAAAGATATATTATAGAATATTTAATTAATATTAATAAAGTCCTTATTAATATTAAGCTAGCTAGTTACACTATATCTACTATAAAATTAAAGCTATACTAAAAGACTATAGAGATTGTTAGATTTATATATAGCACTAATAGAAGAAGACCTTTAGAAGTAAAAGTAATAAAGATTCTAGAGTAAATAGAGTATAAGAATATTTTTAAGGTTAAATTCTTTCTTAAGCTTATAGGCTGTTATTATATCTAGGTATAGTATTACTCTATAAAAGCTAAGCCTTTTATAATCTTACTTAAGAAAGGTACTAAATAAACTTAGGAACTAGACTAAAAGAACGCTATAGAGGTCCTTAAGTATATAATAATAACTACACTAGTTCTTATAATAATTAATCTTAGCCTAGGCGCTAGAGAAATTATATTAATAGTTAATATAAGCTTAAAAGAATAGAAAGTAGTTTTAATGTAAATTGTTAATAGGTAACAACACTCTATACAATATAAAAGTAGATATTAGAGCAATTTAGAAATTAAGTATAATAGAATAAAGCAGGAATATAGAGCTATTATTTATATATTAAGAAAGCTATAAATTTATCTCTATAGAGTTCCCTTTACTCTAGAGACTAATTCTTAGGTGCTTATATATTAGCTTAATAGCGCTATTAATAACATCCTAGGTGCGCTTATTATATAATAGATTAGTTACATTATACTGTTTAATTTTACAGCTAAGCACATTCTAGGAGAAAAGAATAAGATAGCTAATACTTTATTACGTAAAGAAGGTAGGCCTTTTAATATATTAGATTAAGCAGCTAAAGGGAATATTAAAGATTTTATTAATCTATAGCTTAACGTTAATAAGATCTAGCTGCATAATAGAGTATACTATACTCCTAGAACTTAATAAATTATAGATTTCCTTTTAATATTATAAAGACTATTTAATCTAAATAAGAGTAAGTATAAGTAACTTTATATAAGTGCTAAGCAATACTTCTTAGATAAAGGCCTATTATAGAAGAGACTAACTAGTATAATAAAGAGTTCTACCTTAGTTATTAAAAACTTAATGCAATAGAAGAAGATTATTAAGGCTTTATATAAGTAAATAGATTATAAAGGTATAGAAGTTATATTTTAAGTAGCTAGAATTAAGTACTTTTAGAAAGAACTCTAGAATATAGTTTAAGTAATAATTTTCTATTATAAAGTATACTAAAAGTTTGCTCCTTAGAGGCCTAAAGAATTATTAATACTAGTAGCTTTAAGCAACCTAATAAGTAAGATATATATTAACACCTAATATATACTACTTAATTATAGTTTTAAGTACCTTCTAGAAGCAAAATATAACCTTACTAGATAGGTAGAAGCGCGCTCTATATAGTATACTAATGTTATAGCTATTTAGAAGTTCCTAATAAAACTAATTATATAATTTAGAGTCTTCTAATTTCTAGTTTTTAATAGAGAGCTAGAAATATATAGAAATCTTAAAAAAGTAGTTAAAGCTATTAAGATTAAAGGGATTAAAACATTAGTGTATAATTTAAAAGCTAATTTATCTATTAAAGCTAGTTATTAAACGCTTATATTTACTCTTTTAAAGATAAAAGGTTCTAATAAAAAGTAGTTTAAATTGCTAAATAAAGCACTATTAGTAAACTATATAGCTGTATAAGCGTTATACAGTAAATCTACTTTCTACCTAATTTATAGTTAGAAGCTTATTCTTCCTTTAGAAGTTAAATTTCCTACTTAAAGGTTAATTAATTAGTTAGAAGTTACAACAATATAGAATCTCTTTAAAGCAAGAGTTAAAATACTAGAATAAAAGGAAGTAAATATCTAGAAGGCTTATATAAAAGTCTTTATATTTAGGCAATACTTAGCTAATTAAATAAACTAGAACTAAGAGGTATTATTGCAAAAGAAGAAAGATTAATTAGTTCTAGAAGATCTAGTTCTTATATATAATATATAAAGAGTTATAGATATATTAATAAAGAAGAAGTTAGTAATACAATAGAATAGTTCTTTTAAAGTGTATAGTTAAGTAAAAGTTACTAGCGCCTACTGTTTAGAGACCCTAGATAGTATAGTGCTTAATAAAACTATTTTTAGGGATTATATTAAGAAGTTTAGGCTTAATCTAGAGGGATAGTGGACTTCTACTGCTAATAAATAGCTCTATACTCTACAATATACTGCCTAGTATAGTAAAGACGCTAGTAACTTTAAGTAAAACGCTAATAAATTGCAATCTACTAATACCTAGTATAATATATTAAATTAAATAGTTTCTAAGGACTATATATTATAGCTATACTAAAAAGAGGATTTTAAGGATAATAACGCTAAAGTAGACCTTCTACTATAACGTTATCTAAAGCATATAATAGAAGTTTATTTACTAGTAATACCTAAAGAAGAGTGTAGAAGCTATAAGGAGATTAATAATATTATTTAATCTTAGCAATTTACCTACAACTTTACTAGAATATATAACTTATTATAGCTTTTGCAAAAGCTAATACTATAGTTTCTATATCTTTAGCTTTAGGGAGAAAAGAGGTTAAGTTTATTTATTTATATATTTAAGATTAACTAAGATTTAATAATAGTATATTAAGATTATTTAGAGATTTAAAGCTAATTAGAATTAAAACTATAAACCTAGATTAAATAGAATATATAAAAAGTTTTTAAAAACTACTAAAAATAATTATAGTTCTATTCTATTTTAACTAGAGAGACTACTTAGCCTTTACCCTTTTTCTATTTTTTTTTATCTTTTAACTTAAGCAATTTATACCTAATTTTCTAGTAAAATTCTAGTAGTCTTAATGTTTAAGGGAAAAGGTAAGGAATATTAACTACTATAAAGGGAGAAAGATCCTTATAAAGGACCTCTTAAAGCCTTAAAAGAATAAATAGTTAATCTACCTAGTCTTTACCCTAGAACGTTATAAAAGGAGCATTATAGTAAATCTAGCTGTAGTTACTGTAACCTTTTGTAAATTACTACTTATAGCTTACAGTAGTAGAGTTACTCTAAACGTAATTACTATATAAGCTGCTATAAACATCCTTAAGAGAGGTACAGCTATAAAATAGAAAGTAGATATATTCCCTAAATAAAGTAACTATCTAAAGATATATATTAGTGCAATAAGAGCAAAATACACTATTCTTTTTACTAAAGAATAAGATTAAAAGGGCTTTATAGCGCTCTTAATAATTAGCAAGTATATAATAGAAATATCTATAAAAATAAGCTATTTTAGTTAAAATAAAGATAAAGTTCTTAACGTTTAATTCTAGCGTAACTTTATATAAAAGAGAGCTTTCTTTTGCAGTACTATTAATAAACTAAGCCTTAAGATTCTAATTATAAAAGAATTTAATAGCTCTTAGAGGTACATTAGGTATAGAACTCTATTAAAAAGCAACTTTAGTGTATATTAAGTATCTACTAGCATTAATATTATTACCTCTATAGACTTAAAGCTTAAAGGTAAATTTATACTAAAGAGGTAAGGTTTATTAGTATAATAAGAGAATAGAAGTGTAATTAAAAGCTTTTTTATAAAAGACTTACTATATTAATAAGCGTTATTAAAGGAAAGATATCTATTTAACTATTCTAAGAGAGAGTAACTTAACAAAAGAAAGTAGTAAAAGGGATTCTTCTGCTAATAATATTCTATATATTTATAAGATCTTTATAGTTTTAAGGAAGCTTTTTAGCTATAATTAAATAATTAAAGATACTAATAAAGACAATAAGAAAGAGGCTATATAGAAAGGTAGTTATAGGAAGAAAGAAGAAAGATAAATATAATTAGTTAAAGAGAATGTTATAAATTACTTAATAAGTTTATAGCTGTTAAAGTCTTAGTATATATTTACTGTTAACCTCTGCTAAATTACAATAATTGTAAATAGCTATTAACTAAGGATTTATTAAGATAATACTAGCTATAATATAGCCTATATTTCTACTTTCTCTCTCTCTTTATTTCTTTATTCTTATAATATTTTTATTATAAGTACCTACTTAAGCTCCTTTTTACCTTTAATTTTTTAAAAGCTATTTAATCTTTACTACTAAAATAGAAAATAAATACTAAGAACCTATTTCTAAGACTAGCTTTAGAGTTATATATAAGGGATAAATATATTACTTTAGAACGTTAAGGAACCTACTAATATACTATATTATAGTGTAAGTCTATAAGCTAGTTAGTAATTTCTTTTATATAGAAGAGCAAGATTAAGTAGATTTACCTCTTAAGAAGCTCTATAAGCGCTAGCTGCCTCTCTTTTAGTAACGTTTTAAGTAGCCTCCTTTTAGCTTACTACTTTATTAAGATTATAATTTAGATAACTTTAGGCTTATAGAGTTAATATAGCCTAGCTAAAGTTTAGTAGTTTAGTTTAATTATCTTAATAATATTTATAGCTTTCTAATAAAGTTCTTTAAGTAAAAGACTTATTGTAAATAGTTAGATTAATTTTAGCTTACTACTATAGTAAGGATTATTACTTATAGGATTAAGTATATAGTAATTATCTTTAAGAAGTCTTTTATAATTAATATAGAAGAGATAAACTAAAGTAAGATTATAAGACTTATAGATTAAAAGGTATATAGGATTAAAGATAGGTTTTAACTTATTTTCTACTGTTATAATATAAGCTATAACCCTTCTACTTTATACAATAAAATAAGTAAGTAAAGACTTATTATTAGCTTTCTCTTCTTTAATAACTACTAAACTTATTTTATCTTTAATTGCTTAAAGGAATACTATTATTACTTTAATATAGAACCTAAAGGTAGAATTAAAAGGTTTAAAGCTGTAGTCTATAGTTAAGTATAAACTTTATAGCTTCTTTAGTATTTATACCTATTTTAGGCAATTTTAGTACTATATTATAAGCAGAAGAGCAACTAAAAATGTAGATATACCTATTTATTCTTCTTAATATAAACGCTTTATTGTTTAGTTAAATATTTTCTAATTAATCTTATTAGTAATAGCTTATACAATATACCTTACACTTAATATAGCAACTATAGAATTACTTAAACGTTAGGGAATAAATTTAAACTATACCTTTATAACTAAGTTATAACTAATAACTCTATTAATTAGTCTTATAACTACTGTAAAGGTACTAATAGGGTTATAATAGTTCTGTGCGTAATAGCAGTAAATAAGCTTAGTTTTATAAATAAATATATAGTTATTAAAAAAGCTAAAACTATAGGCTTTAACCTTAGCTACCTCTAGGGAGATACTATAAAGTATTTTATCTTAAGATATTACTTATAAATAACTAGTAATAGAATTTCTATTCTAAAGGAGCTTAATGCCTAGAAATTTACCTTAAGCAATTATAATTAAGTAATTAAATAGTTAATAGAGGTTAATAAATAAATGCTTATATAACTTTAGAAGAATTAGTTTATTACTGCTGTTTAGTTTAATAGTAATTCTATTATCTATAATAGAACTATTAAAGCAGTAATAATAGCAAGAGAATAGCGTTTATATCTTCTAACGCAGATAAGTAAGCCTAGCTAAGCTCTTATGCATTATAAGCTACTTCCTTTTGCACAAAAGAAGTCTTTAATTATAACGTTTAAGGTGCTACTATAGCTTATAACTAATTTATAAAGCCCTTTATTATTACTACTGCTAAACAATTTAGAGGTCTTTACTAGAATTTTTAGTATACTATAAGATCTTATATAAAAAGATTAAATAGAATCTTACAGTAAGAACTAGCTTCTATAATAATTATAGAACTTAAAGTATTAGCTACTATCTTTACGTTTTATAAAGCTATTAGCGCAAAAGTAGAAATTTAGGTAAAGGGATAAAGAGATTATAAAGGCAGCAAAATAAGCGCTTAAAGCTAGAGAATACTATACTATAAAGGATTAAATAGAAGCATTAGCTTAAAGATATATTACTAAACAACCTATAATAGCCTATAATTCTATTACTAATATAAACCTTAGTATTATACTACTAGCTCTCTTCTATTTTAGCGCTTAGCAAGAGATAATTAAGGTAAATAAAAGACACTATTTAATTATATCTAGAGTAACTAAATAAAGTGTAAATCGCTAAGAAAGAGTTACTTATTATAAAGGAAAGCGCTTAGCTATAAGGACGCTATTACTAGTAAAAGGGACGCTACTATATACACTAAAGACACTAAAGCTATTATAGAAGATAAAAGAATTAAGACTTTAGGATTAAGGGAATTAGCTAGAGGGTTAAGTTACTTATAAGTCTTGCTTTATAAGCTTATTTATAACTAAGGAGGTATTATATTGCAGTAGAGTTACCCCTTTACGCTCTTATATTAGCTTTATAAGGGATGCTATATATAGATTTTTCTCTATAAGAGTGTGCATTGCCTAGACATCTAGATAGTTTAAGAAAGTAAGCGTAAAAGCAGCTTCTACTAATTCTTTTTAGGCTTTTACTCTTTTAATTAATTAATATCTTTTAGCCGCTTTAATTTATAACACTTAACGCTTAAGAGATATTACTTTACTACTAATAATACTTTCTTTAACTCTTTAGCATATTTAGCTCCTTTTGCGCGTATATATCTTCTAAGCTGCAATTAATATTTTATTTCTACCTTTTTAAACTATTTAATCTTCTTGCCTATTATTGTTTAATAGCATACACTAACAAATATCTCGCTCTCTCTGCTAATTCTTTTCGATCTTAACGTACGCTATATTGTTACCTGCTTTAGTGTAGGCTGTATAGTCATTTAGGGGTTTGGTTTTAAGTCAACAAACTGCCTAGCTTGCAACCAAGCTAAAGCTGTTAGAAGACCTAGCAAGCATGCTATTCCTAACCCCCCTAGATGTTTAGATATTATAGAGGGAGATACCGTTAAAATAGAGCCTATACTGCACAATAAGAGGCCTCTAGTTCTTTTTCTAATTAATAGAAAATTACGGTATAAGTGGTCTTTTAATCTAGCTAATAAAGAGGGTTTTACTCTCTATAGCTGTATTAAAGGCTTCTTTAAGGAATTAAAAAACCAGTATAACTGCTACCCTAAACACCTTTATTTTAATAGTAGTACAGAAATCGATACTAGGTTGCAAGCTTAGCTATCTTCTAAGGGTATTTGCTTTAGCACCTCTTGCCCCTATATTTACGAATAGAATAGGCTAATAGAGAGAGCTATAAGGGTACTTCTAGACCGTTTGCGTGCTACCCTACAGTAGTTATAATTACCTCTGTATCTATAGTCTTACATCCTTCCTGCTATAGTGGATTTAGTTAATACTACTGCGAATAGTACTAAACTACTAAGTCCTAAACAGCTATATCTAGCTGATTTAGAGCCTTCTAGGACCTATAAGCCTGATTTTACCAAAATAAGGGCTATAGGCTCCTATTGCGAAGTTCTAATTCCTTTAGAACAACAATCTAGGTTGCAGAAGCTAGCTAAAAGAACTATTCCTAGTAGACTTTTAGCTACACTAGGTTCTAATGTATATCTAATATACATCCCCTCTAAATAAGCTGTTATAAAGACTAGCTTCGTTAAAATTATAGAAGGAATAGGTCCTATTTCACAGGGCATCCCTAAGGTTCCTATTGGTTCTATAGTGGATAATCCTTTAGAGGGAGAAATCAATAACTAGCAGCAATTAGAAGATAATTATACTCCTAAGTATCCTTATCCTAGTTATCTAGATGTGCTAAATTATCCACTAGAACCTATAGAAAATCAAGCTCTTCTACTAAGTAACCCTATAGAAGCTATAGAGGCCCCTAAAGCCCCTATATCTATAGAAGCCCCTTAGGCTAATATAGAACCTATAGAAGCTAAAGCTAATGCTGATGCTATAGATTTAGATAGAGACATATTTTCCTTAATTAAGGATCTATGCTTTAAGGCAAGGACTAAAGCAGCTATTACTTCTAATAGTAATAAGGATAAACTTCCTAATACGTAGAAGCAAGCCCTAAAAAGCTCTGCTAAGCAGCATTAGATAGAAGCTACCTATAGCGAATTTAAGCAGCTATTAGCTGCTGGAACCTTTAAATTTATAGGGAAAGACTAAGTACCTAAGGGCTAAAGAGTTCTAAAGAATAGGCTTGTCTATAGGCTAAAAAAGGATAAAGAAAATAATCCTATAAAATATAAGGCCTGCCTTATTGCTAAGGGATTTATGCAAATAGAAGGTCAAGATTACCTAAAGACTTTTGCTGTAACTAGTATTCCTCCTAGCTGGCGTATATTATTAGCTCTTGCAGCTTTTAATAACTAGGAAGTCGAGCAAATCAACTTTATAGGAGCGTTTTTAAATAGCAAGCTAAAAGAAGCTATTTATATAGAAATCCCAGATAGATTCGTTGAATTTACAGAGCAAGCATCGCTATTAGTAGCTAAGCTACTAAAAAGCTGTAATTATAGGCCTTCTAAAGACTAAGTAATTAAGCTAGAAAAATCCCTCTATGGTTTAAAGCAAAGTCCTAGAGAATAGCAGCAAATTCTAACAGAATTACTTTAAAAGCATGGATTTAAACCTCTTATATTAGACCTAGCAGTCTTTTATAACCTAGCTACATCTATATATATTGCTACTTATGTAGATAACTGTCTTCTAATTGGGCCTAATTTACAATATATTAATAAGCTTAAAAAGCTACTAAATTAAGCCTATCCAATAGAAGATAGAGGACTAGCAGAATTCTTTCTAGGTGTGCAAATCACCTATAATAGGTCTAAAAGGTCTATTAAAATCCACCAATCTTAATACATCCTTAAAGCACTAGAAAGATTTAAAATGCTAGATGCTAAGCCGGCTTCTATCCCTATACAGCCGGGAATTCTAAAGCAACTAGTTATAAAACTTCTCTTAAAATCCAATTATAAGCTTTATTAGAGCATAATAGGCACTATAATGTACCTAATGTTGCTAACTAGGGCTGATATTGCTTTTTCCGTTCAGTAGCTATTAACCTTTCTAGCTAAGCCCTATATAGAGCACCTAAACGCCTCTAAGCACCTCCTAAGGTACTTAAGTAGTACTAGAAGCTTTGCTATTATTTATAAGCATTCTAGTCTACACCCTATAGGGTCCTCTTCTAAAGCTTCTAGCTCTAAAGAAGTACTTAAGACCCTCCTTAGTTATTGCAATAGCGATTTTGCTGGTGATAAAGTCTCTTCTAAATCAACCTATGCTTATCTATATAAGCTAGCTAGTGGACCTATTAGCTGGAAATCGAAAAAAGCTAGTACTATTGCCCTTTCTACCTTAGAAGCAGAATCTAATGTATTATTAGAAGCTATTAGGGAATTAGAGTGGCTCTACAGCCTTTTTAAGGAGATAAAGCTGCCTTTAACCCCTCCTATTTCTATTAGGTGTAATAATTAAGGCGCTATAGTTACTGCTTACAACCTAACGTTGTATAGTAGGACTAAGCACACCCTTTTGAAGTTTAACTACATTAGGGAAAAGATTCGTAAAGGTATAGCTAAGGTTAGTTATATTAATACGAATTAGATGCTAGCAGATAGCCTAACTAAGCCTCTTGCTATTTAAAAGCATTAACAATTTATTAAGTTACTAGAGCTTTTTAGTTAGCTTATAAAAGCAACAAAAACACTCGAAAAATCGAAAAGCAACGAAAAACAGTTAAAAATCGAAAACAACAAAAACAATTAACAATAACTAGTTATATTTAACTATAACTACCCTAGAATTGCTGGAATTAGTTATGTTATTAGTTATGTTATTTAGTCCTGTTATTAGTACTGTATTTCGTTAGTTAATTCTAACTTAGATATCCTTTAAAGGAGCTAAGTTGCTTATAGAACTAGTTACTTCTTACATTTCTAGAGGGAGTGTTAAAAATAAGCTACCCTGTATAGCCTATTTTTATGCTTGCTAGTTGCCTATTAGTTGCTCTATTACGTAACCCTAACTAGGTCTTGTTACGTTGATTTTTGGTAAAGATATCACTGTTACTAAATGCAAAACATCTAGATTCAACTAAGGCAAAGTTGCCTAACCTATAGTTAACTTTAACAGCGATTTTCTCTACAACTAGCAATAGTAGAAATTCAAGAAGTATACTATTTAAAAGCTAAGAATTAGGGCTATCTAATGGTATAATTGTTGGATAGAGTTGCTTATAAGGGTTACTTATTATTAGTGGAATTTATTAAATTGTATATATAGGTGTCTCGTTTGTATAGCTATAAGTCGATTTTTTTGTTTTTATATAGTAAATCTTTTTGCGGAAATTATAAAGTGGCCTATAAGCCCCTTCTAGCGACTATAGCCCGCTGATATAGTTAGTAGGTCTATAAGGGACTAGAAAGATTCGAGATCCTACCCTCACTTGTTCGTTACAGCGCTCTTAATATAAGATACTACTATTATTATAGTTATCTACTGCCTCTACGTGATCTATACTATACACTACAGCTTAATTTAGGCCGCTGCTGCTTCCACTACGTGATAATTGCTAGGAGCAATTACAGGTGCTAAATCTAAGAGACCACTACCCTCTTAGATATCTAGTCCTGTAATCCCTATTATTTTCAATAATACTGTTCTATCTTTAGCAATAGAACTACTTATTAGTTAAGGTCTTAAAGTGTTATCTAATAATTTTAAATATTTAATTAAAGGTATAATTTATTTTTATATTTATTGCAATTATTGTAAGATAGAATTTATATACTTTACCTATTAATATTACTAAAAATACCTTTATTATTGCTAATTCTAAGAAATTAAGTTGTTAATATAGGTCTTTAAGAATAACTACTTTTAGTATAATAAAATTAAATATATTGCTGCTATATTTATTGCTTTCTTTATAGATCTTTATAAGGTTAATAACTTTCTTTATATTAGTTTAGAAAGGATCTATTATAGAAGGAAGTAATAGTTATACTACTAAAAGCAGAAGAAATCTTATATTCTATAGAGAAAGAGAAGAAGGTAGTATTTTTACTAGTACACTTATTAGATTACTAGGTACACTTAATAAAAGTAATAAAGAGAGTACTAAAGGTATAGAAGAAGGGTTCTAGGAAGAAGATTAAGGCTTCTTTACTGTAGATATAGGTTCTATATCTAGGTGTAGATTTAAGTAGAATTTGCTTAATACTACTTATTTATTAATCTCTTCTTCTAGCTATATAGATTGTTTCTCTTTTTATAGCACTCTTTTAAGGGAATTAGTAATTTAGCTACTACTTCTACCTATTTTGTCGACTCAAAACCAAATCCCTAAATGACTATGCAGCTTACACTAAAGCAGGTAACAATATAGCGTACGTTAAGAGCGAAGAGAATCGGAAAAGAGCGCAAGATATTTGTTAGTGTATGCTATTAAACGATAACAGGCAAGAAGATTAAATAGTCTAGAAAGGCAGAAATAAAATATTAATTGCAGCTTAGAAGATATATATACGCAAAAGGAGCTAAATATACTAAAGAGTTAGGGAAAGTGTTACTAGTAGTAAAGTAATGTCTCTTAAGCGTTAAGTGTTGTAAATTAAAGCGAGCTAAAAGATATTAATTAATTAAAAGAGCAAAAGCCTAAAAAGAATTAGCAGAAGCTACTTACGCGCTTGCTTGCTTAAACTATCTAGACGTCTAGGCGATGCGCACTCTTATAGAGAAAACCTGTATGTAGCATCCCTTGCAAAGCTAATATAAGAGCGCAAGGGGGTAACCCCGCCGCGACACACTATATAGACTCTATATTTATATAGTAAATTGCATAACGCTTTAATAATTAGAGTAAAAGCTCTTTAAAATAGATCTTTATTCTAGTTATAGAAGTTAAATTTAAAGTTCTTCTATTGTTCTTAATCTCTAAATCTTTAATCTTTATAAAGGTTAATTATAAAGGTAATTCTATTGTTTAAATTAGTAGTAGTAGTATGTCGATAGACCAAGGGTCTAATTTATACTCCTTCGAGTCGGTCCTATGACCAGTTCACTAGTGCACTAGTAATTACATTAAAGAGGTTCAAATTCGGTTATCTAGGAGTTGTATCTAACTAGCAAAAGAGGCTATATTATATACCCTGTTGGATGCCTTATATACCTTAGGTATAGTGTTGTGTTAAGGGGGAATTAAGGGGTATCGGCAACCCTAATGTAAGTAGGGACTAGTGTGCAGATATAACTAATTAGCAGTTGTATTTACCTACGCAGGTGCTAGAATCGCACAATAGAGTTATAACGATTCTAACACTAGCAGTCTCTCTTTTTATTGTGCTAGTAGAGTAACTCTAATAGTTATAGTAATAACAAAATAGATTAAAGGAATAAACAACAATAAATCTAACATCCTTCTGCATTAATTTATAGGTCTCTTTACCTAGCTTTCTACCTATATATTAGCCTTATTGTTGTTAATAAAGGATTTAAGAGTCTTATTTAGCGTTACTTTTATTATTAAATTAGCAATATTATCTTTGCTGTTAATCTAATAGATTTCGTCGATTTTGTGCCTTTTATATAATTAATGTAGCGCTATAATGTTAATTATTAATCTCTTTTCCTTTATTATGCTAAGCTTTATAAGGCATTTATACAACAAGAACGAATCTATATAGACTACTAGTGGAATTAGCGGTATCTATAGCTGCTTTATTACTATATTTAATGTAGTACTAATAGCATACAATATATCTATGCCTTACACTATACTATATAGTTTTAATGTAAGCGTACTCCTTATAACTCTCTTGCTTTTAATAGAGCTATATATAATAATGTTGCCTTTTATTATAAATTTAGCGTTCT
Source organism: Atkinsonella hypoxylon (assembly GCA_000729835.1). NCBI lineage: Eukaryota > Fungi > Ascomycota > Sordariomycetes > Hypocreales > Clavicipitaceae > Atkinsonella > Atkinsonella hypoxylon. The sequence continues at coordinate 65,089 of JFHB01000147.1, forward strand.
CTTTGCAAGCTCCTTTATTGCCTAGAATAATTATATATTCTATCTAGGAGCTTAAATCTTTATTGTTTATAAAGGATCTATTAATAAATATATATAATTTAGTAGAGAGAAGGTCTATTAAGATATATTATAATCTATAGGTCTAGTTGTTAATCTGCTATTAAAGCCTCTTATTTAGTTGTTTAATATTGTTAATTATAATATCTTGCTGTTATATAGCAACAAAAAGGTTAAATATAGCTTCTAGTTAATAGGTTGTAGTAATATACACACTATAGGCTTATTGCTTAACGTACTATTGTTTTGTTAAATCTATATTAACACTAGTAGTATTAATAGGTTAAATTCTCTTGCTTTAACCTTTCTAGTGAAGAGTTAAAGTGCTATTATTAGATTTAGTTAATATATATCCGTTAAAAATTAGTAGCGTTTCTGCTATTAGGCTCTACTTTAGCTTTATAGTAAAATTAGCCTTTTATAGTTTAAATTCCTTATAGTTAAAGAAGGTTCTATTACTTAGTTCTAGCGTATTATTAGTTTATATTCTAACGATTCTAAAGCAATTCTTATTGTTTAATATTAGTAAGTAAGGGTTATATATTAATATAACTATACTTAAATTGTTACAGTAGTAACAGAAGTATATAGACTACTAATGTATACCTACTTTAGCGATTCTATATAGAGGCTTAATTACTTCTATTACTGTATTATAAGGATATAGGTATCTAATTTAGTTAGGAAGTTATGCAATAATTAATCTATTTAAATTAGTGTTAGATTGCATATAAGCCTATATAATATTGTAGATCTATAAAACAATATTGCGTTTTTAGAGAAATAGAGCTAGTGCTACAATTAGGCGTTAACTAGCTTATTAAATTGTTAGGGATTACGTTAAAATTAACAATTTATTGCTGTTATTATATCCTTAGATAACTAGTCTTAACTTCTTATACAGTAATATAGTTCCTTTTTCTTTAACTTCTTAAACTATATAAGATTTAAAGATATAGTTATTATGTACAGTAGGGTTAAATTTAATAAATTAAAAGATATCTTTAGCTAATAGTGCGTTAATTTTAGCTTAGTTAGATGCCTTAAATAGAGCACCTTTTGCTGTAATCTTATTGTCTTTCCTTAGTTATACAGCTAAGTTATAGTTTACTGTTTCTTTTATAGAAAGGAAAATTTTATTGTTAAATTTATACAGTAATATATAAGTAGGATTAATATTACTACTAGGATTAGGATTATAAGGACTACTAGCAGTTAGGCTAGAAATAGTAATATATCTATTTAGTCTATTGTTAAAAGTAAAGGAATTTTATATAGAATTAATTAGAATAGAAAGAGGGTTCTTTCTTAGTCTTCTAGAACCTCTTTTTTATATTAAATTTAGATTAATTAGTTGTTTTACCTTTAAAGGTCTTTCTCTTTTCTTTAGTAGAATAGAATTGCTTTTAGGTAGAGATTCTATATTGCTTTTATTAGGTATAACGTTAGAAACAGCAGAATAATTATTAGATTTATTGTTATTATAGTAGTAAGGTTTTACAATAGTTATATAAAAATAAATAAGGCTATAAGGCATTTATATAGTGCACTCCTTGCTATCTATAGTAAGCAGCTTATAGAGGCCTTACTAGCCTTCTTTTTTACGCTATATACGCACTTCTAACTGTAGAGGCAGTAAATACGTAGGTGTTATATTTAGGCTGTTGTAGGAGGCAAGAGTATTGTGAATTTATCTTTATACTAAGCACTTTTAGGCTTTATTAGTAGCTTTACGTAGAATTAAAGCTTATTATATTACAGAAAGGCTTAGAGGTAAATTATCTATTATGTAGAGGTAGGAACTAAAGACTAATAATATAGGCATAAGACTGTTAAGTCTAGCAGAATTATTAACAGCTTTAATAGCTATCTAAAGCTTTTAATCCTTTATAATACTAGTATTAGTGCTTAATTTATCGTTAATAATATTGTAAGCTCTTTATAATAGGCTATAGTACTATTTAACTTTACTAATGCTGTTATAGGCTTTAATAAGAACTTTATTAACATTAATGAACAATATTTATGTATAATAGCAGAATTTAGTAGATATAAAGTTCTTTCTAGCATTATAAACTATCTAGTTAAGAGGGCCTAGATAGGTATTAATCTAGCATTCTTTTAATGCATTCTAGATGTTTTATACTTTCTGCTTTTAGGGTTCTAGAAAGCGGGCTGCCTAGAACGAGGTTGCAGAATTAATAATGTAAAGAATAAAGCTGCTGTCTAGATGCATAATATTAACAATAATTTTGTAGTTAAAGTTATAGTTATCTTTTAACGTAAATTAGAATTAACTAGGTAATTTACTGTTAAGTTAGCAGTAGTAGCAAACTTATATAATTCTATTAATAGCGTTATTGTTACTAATATCTTTGCCTATACGTTATAGAATCTTTATTAATTATTGTATAGAGAGATGCCTAAATTAACAATAAAGTTAATAGATTTACTTTTCTAATAAGAAGAATACAGCTGCTTCTATAGCTTCTAGAGTCTACTATAGATATCCCTATTTCTAGATAATAGAGACCTTTTAATTGCCTTAAATTAGTACGTTTTTAAGGTTGTTAAGCTTTATATATATCTTATCTATATTATTAATGCTGTATAGGAATAGAGTGCTTATATTAATTACGTAGAATATAATTAGGCTAAAGACTATTAAAACTGTAATAAAGCCTATTAAAGTTGCTAATTCTACGCTAAATATAATTATATAGTGTTAATTAAATAGATTTATCTTTAATAAAGGCATTTTCTTCACTAGTGCTTATACTTAGTTAATTCTAGCTATTAATACGCCTACTGCTTTAGTGTTAAGCAAGATGCCTCTAAATATCTTACTAGAATAACGTTCTTCTAATATATAAGATAATAAATATAATAAGGGATCTATAGAATTTAATTAATTTTCTATAAATAGGTCTTCCTTATATAGAGTATACTAGTAGGCTTCTTCCTTAAGGTTCTAGAAGATAGCTCTATTGTTTGTAGTTACAGCATTAGTAAAGAATTATATAATTATTAGCTAAGGAGCTTTTCCTTTATTAGCTATATTAGATTCTTTAATAAATGCCTTACTTATATCTTAAGTATTATTAGAACTGTTATTCTATATAGGTTTACTTAATCCTTTATAAGCCTATAGATAGGCTCTAAATTTACTATCTAAAGGAGGGGTTCTATACTTCTTATCGTTCTACTATCTTTACTGTGCTTCTTAATGCTCTTTTTTGCTGTACTTTATTAACTAATATCCTTCTTTTCTATAGATAAAGTAGCGTTGTTTTTAGGTCTTACTTCTGCTATAGCTAGGGTCTCTTAAACGTTAATATTAACGGTCTATATAGAGGGCTTTATTATTAATATTAAGTTAGTTAAATTTAATGTAGAATTAGCTAATTTCCTTCTGTACTTCTACAATACTAATTAACTTTTATAGGTTACTAATAAGCTCTTAGAATGTTACGTTAGTTATAAATTCAGCTTAGCTACATTTAAGGATGCCTCTAACTGCTTAAAGGGTCTGCTTAATAAGTTTAGAATTATTTATAAAAGAGTTAAAAAGGCTGTTATAAATGTCTTAAAGGTTCTAGATTATTATATTAAGGCAGTTAAGTATAGATTTATTAAAGTTCTTAGTGATTATATTATGTAATGTAATACTGTTCTATCTTTAGCAATAGAACTGCTTATTAATTAAGGTCTTAAAGTGTTATCTAACAATTTTAACTATTTAATTAAAGGTGTAATTTATTTTTATATTTATTGCAATTATTATAAGATAGAATTTATGCGCTTTACCTATTAGTATTACTAGAAATACCTTTATTATTACTAGTTCTAAGAAATTAAGTTATTAGTATAGGTCTTTAAGGATAACCACTTTTAGCATAATAAAATTGAATATATTACTGCTGTATTTATTGCTTTCCTTATAGATCTTTATAAGGTTAAGGACTTTCCTTATATTAGTCTAGGAAGAATCTATTATAGAAGGAAGTAACAGTTATACTGCTAGAAGCAGAAGAAATCTTATATCCTATAGTAGAGGGGGAGGAGGTAGCATTCCTACTAATATACCTATTAGATTGCTAGGTACGTGTTACGGTGGGATCCGACACGGGTTTGTCGGAAGTAACAATAGGTTATCGGATTCGATAGGTTATGCAAAGATTCGTGAGAGGAGTTGTAAGAGTTGCTGTAAGAAGCATCTAGTAATAGTGTTCTAGTGAATAATAGTTGATTATTCAATCTAACTACCTAAGTGTTGCTTCTAACTACTTATACATAATTGCAGTTACGTGCACTAGTGACCTATAGGTCTGTATAATTATCCTGTAATAAGTGCTGCCTCTACAAAAAAGATTAGTTGTTCTAGTTGTTCTAAAATTAATTGTTAGTTATTAGAAGGCGTATTAGATTAAACTAAATAACTCGTTAATCTAGCTGTTATAAAAGGCGTAGAAAGGTAGTTGTTGTGTTATTACGTAAGCATACGTTGTTGTTGTTGTTATAGTGCAATCTGCAGCGTAGGTTGCTACATTTACGTATTTTCCTATACACTTACAATGCCTAAATTACACTTATAATCTAGTAACTATTAAATCTATATATTAAATTAATAGATTTCCTTAAACCTAATAGAGCGTTAAAGCTTATTCTATAACCTATATATAAGTAAAGTTGCGCAAAATTATTCTAGATAATGTTAAATCCTATAAATTAATCTTATGTAATAAAGCTAATTTATTAAATCTATATAGCACATTTCTTGTGTAAGCTTGTTCTACGCAGTATTATAAGCATTAAAAATTAATCTATCTTAAAGCTAGTTTTCTATTAGATCCCTCTAGGATATATCTCTATATATATACAGCTTATTCTAATCCTTAAGCATCCTTAATAGCAGTAAATTGTTAGTTAGTTATAGTAAGCTATTAGTTCTCTCTAGAAAGTAAAGCTAAAGGACGTTTCTAGCGGCTTTAGGGAGGGTTTTACCTAGAAGGCATTAGTTTTACGCTTAATAGGCGTTTCTACTAGTTTACCTATAGCTAGCCTCTTAGTTAGCGTTTTTACTTTAGTTAGCGTTAGCTTTACTATAAAAAGTATCTCTTATAGAATTAATAAAGAGAAACGCATTAAAGATAGATTAATTAGTATAAACTAAGCACTTCTTCTATATTAAATAGTGCTAAATCTATTACTAAAGAGGCTTTATATAGCAATAGGCTAGTTAGCTAAGCGTTCTAAGAAGTTTATATAAATATAGTTAATTTTATATTATAAGCGTCTACTTTCTGCCTATAGTATATTAATATTACTAGCAATCTTTAGTAAGGTTTTATTTTTATTAATAATATTATTAATACCTTTATTAAATTAACTTATACTATTTAGTTAGTTATATATACTGTAGATAGCAGTCTACAATTTATTAAACTACTTATTAAATAGACCTCCTTTAGCCTCTATTTTAACCTAGTTAATCTTTTTATTTAACTTATTAATTTTAGTAATATAAAGGTTAAGTTACTTCTATATAGCGTTACTACCTATAGGAGTGTCCTTAAGGTAAGCTTTAATTATTTCTTTAGCGTTAAATTTATACTTCTTCTAAAGGAGACTATTACACTAGCTCTAGAATTGTACCTTAGCTAATAGAATAAAGAGTAAGTCTATACAGCTAATACTAGCTAAAGCACCTACAATAGTGCTATTAATCCTACTAAATTTATTAAAGAAGTAAATAGTAAGTAATACTGCCTATAACAGTAAACTAGTAGATAAATCTACAGTAATAGTTTCTTTACCTCTTTTTACTATATTGCTACTATAGTATACAGTAGCTACTACTTTTGCCTATATCTTGCCTCTTTTAGCTACTTTAGCGTTACCTATAGATACCTTAGCATTCTTGCCTTTATATTGCTAGTTTTAGCGCTTTACTTTATAGTTATTATAAATCCTAAAGATATATATTACTATATTCTACTAGAGTAAGTAATATATATTATCTTTAAAGACCTTAATACTAGTTTTATCTATTATACTGCCTTTAAGGGCAAATTTATAGGTATAAATATAAATAGTATTTTCTATATTCTATACCTTTTTTTTAGCTTTATTAGTGTAGTAATACTAACTATAGTCTTCTATAATAGGCTCTACATTAGTAATATTAATATTATCTTTAATTTCTATAGAAATAGTGCTAAAGATAAACTTATTAACTTTTAAGGTGCCTTTAGCACTTCTAGGCCTACTAAAAGTGCTATATAGGCAGCAGAAATTAAGCAATATAAGATAAGTTTTAATATTGTTTAGCTCTATAGCTACTATATTACCTTTATAGTTATATTCCTACTTCTTAAACTTAAAACCTTTACTTTTAGCGTTAAAACTATTATTATAATTAATATATATATTAAAAGTAATATATTCTTCTTTAGGTTTAAATAGTAGTAGTATTATAGCTTAAGTGTAGTTACTATTATTATTCCCTTCTTAGAATAAGCTATTTAGGTTTACTAGAATTAATAATTCTAAACTACTAAAAGAAAAGAATAATAGTAGTAGATTTTCTATAGAGAGAATAGAAGAGGCTAGAAGTAGCTCTATAGAGGCTAGTTAGTTCTATAAGCTATAGGAATTTACTTTATAGGTAGTCTATTACCCTTAGTGTAGTATTCTAGTGTTTAACTATTAAAAGTAGCTAAATAATAGCCTAAAGGGATAGAAAAAGCAGTAGCTATAATAATATTAATAAATTTATAAAGACTTTATAATATATAAAGGTATAAAGAAAAGATTATATAGTAGAAAGTATAAAAATTTACAAAAGTAAAGGTAAATTTATAGAAAAAGTAGGTTAAAACAATAGTATATAGATTTATAGGTGTTTTCTTCTTAACCTTCTATAATTCTATAATATAGGTTAATTTTAATAGTTCTAATAATAATAAATAAGGAAATAAAGAAAGAGATATTAAGAGATTTAAATAATCTATTATATAATAAAGGAAATTAAGACTTATAAAGAAAAGAGTTAGTAGTAAGCTTTTACTAGCTAATTTAGGGTTTTTTAGTAAGCTATATTACTTTTCTAATAACGTTAATACTCTTCTTTCTAATTTATAGAGTGCTTCTATAGATATTTATTTATAATTTTAGAAGTATTAACTTTAAGCTTATCTTTAGAAATCTATTAGTTATCTTTAGTAAAGAACCCTTTCTATTATATAAGGAATTCTAAATATAGCTTACTTAACCTACTATAGAAACGTTAGATTTAATAGGTGTAAATTTACTTAATTTCTTAATAGTTCTTTATACTAAACCCTTTTATTATAATTAGCAGTAGCAGTTACTTTTCTTAGTTAAAAGAGTCTTTACCTTATTTTAGCTTCTAAAGGTAAGCTACTAATACTACTAAGTATATATATAAATCTAGTAGGAAATCTAGGCAAAATAACAATAAGCTTACTTTTATAAAAACCTTATATAGCTTTACCTATTAAGAAGACTATTTCTTTTTTAGCTTTTTTAGAAGTATATATCCTTAGTGTAATTATAGGTAGACTATATTCTTTACTTTAATATTAATAGGCTTATACTAGGCGTTATATTTAATCTTACTTAAGGTATTTACTATACTAATAGCTGTTTCTACCTCTTACTAGTATAGCTTCTAAAGTATAGCTATATTGCTTATATTTATTCTATTGCTAAGAATATTATTTAATTAGATTAAATTAACAACAGTAGCTAGTTAGAAACTATATATAAGTTCGTTAAAGGAAATCCTTATACTAGCTACTACTATATTGTAAAGTTAGTGCTATAGTGCTAGAAGTATTATAGTCTATAGTGTATTTAGATTTATAACTGTATAGTATTAAACAATAATAATAACTATTTAATTCTTCTATTTAGCTATTTTATCTATCTATAGGTAGTAAGCTATAGCTATAAGTAATTTACTTTTAATTTAAGTAAATATACTTCTTTAAATATTAAAAATAAACTTTAGATCTTAGTTACTTATAATTTACTTAAGAAGGCCTTAGTTTAATAAATATAGTATCTATAAGAGCAGTTCTACCTAAATTTCTGCTATATATATTGTATACTTAAGTATAAGAATTATTTACTTACTAAATAGGTAATTTACTAGATATAGTAAGTTATAGAAGCTATATTTATCTTTTTGCTATAGAGTGTTTATTAAGCTAACTTTAGGTATATTAGTAATAAAATTAAGCAAAATTATATAGAAAGGAGTTAAAACTAACTTTAATAACCTTAATTTCTCTAGTAGCTTACTGTAGTTAATTACGTTTTCTTTATAAGTGCAACAGTAAGCAATATAGGCTTAAATCTACTTATATATCTATAGAAAGTAAACTACCTATAATTCTACTGCTATTCTATAGGCACTAAAATAGTTCTAATTGTTATAAACTATTTTAAGGATAAATTCTATAACCTTTATAGGTATATATAGTTAAAATAGGCCTTTTCTATTATAATAGTATAAAAGTCTATTGTTTTATAGAGTTTATCTATATAGTAGAATCCTTAGTCTTCTTTATTAATTTTACTAATTCTACTTTTTATAAAAGTCCTTAATACCTTCTATAATTCTACTAAGCTTTAGATTAAAACTATAGCCTTAGATAATTTTCTTTTTTAAACCTTTATTTAATACTACTATAGCGCTATATTCTTTAGCAAAAAACGCGCTTATATTAAGCTTATTAAATTTACTATTATAAGCTTTCTCTTAGTATAAAACTATAACTAGCAACCTAAAGAGTGTATTTAGCACTATATTTAGCACTTTTAGTATATAGAAGACTTTTAGGTTAAATTATAATAAATAATTAGCTACTTTAGCTAATTTTAGGTTAGCTTTATTTAAATCTATTATAGTAAGTAAGGTATATTTAATAATCCTTTTTATTAGTAAGTAGTCTATAATAATATTAATAGTATAGCAGTTAGATTAAACTATTTTCTATAGCTTTTAGACACTCTATATAATTATAGCTACCTCTACCTTAGTTAATCTATAGTGTTTCTTTAGGTTAAAAGTATATCTTAAGAGAAAAAGGATTAGTTAAAGCTAATTATTTTTAATATCTTTACTAAGTATACTATAACTATTCTATTTACCTATAAGCTAGAAGATAAAGAGCCTAAATTCTTCCTTATAAGTGTTAACTTTAAAGAATAAATACTTACTAGAGTTATAGTACTATAGAACAGTATTTTTATTAAGGTATACCTTTACCTCTTAAAATACCTTCTTTTCCTTAGGTTTTAGTAAAAATATTGCTTTTTAGGCTTTCTTTTAGTATATTAGTTTTAGTAAACTATTAGCTAAGCTTTTCTTATAAAGCTTTTATAGTAAAGTAGTCTTTTATTTCTATAGTAAGTAAATTTATATATTAAACTATAGAATACTCTTCTATAAAAAGCTAGCTATATTAATAAAGGTCTTTAGATTTATAAGATTTACTAGAAACTTAAGTTTTTAAAAAGCTTTTAGTTTATTATTTATATTAATAATTCTATTACTATTAACAATAAAACCTAACAGCTAAATAGCTAAGTAGCCTATAAATAACTTCTTTATAGCTATTATTAACTTATTTTTCTTTAGGATTAATAAGACTATATTAAGGTATATAAGGTAGTCTTTAGTAAAGTTAAAGAATATAATAATATTATTAATATAGATTTATATAAAATACTAATACTTTTAAAATAATTAGTCTATATACTATTAAGTAAAAGCTAGTATATTCTTAAAGCCTATAAGCGCTATATTTAATACTTTTAATCCTTATTTTAATATTACTACTATATAAGATTAGTGCTTTTATCTTATAGAAAGCTAGTAAAAAAACCCTAATATATTAAAGAGTAAAAATATCTTCTTACTATATATATCTACTATAATGTTTAATTAATCTAGTAAAGAGTATATATTTAGTATTACTATACTATTAAG